>PVJL010018831.1:0-15131 GCA_004026885.1 Lyroderma lyra | reverse complement strand
CCCCGATTTCGTGGACAGCCAACTGTTCACACTAGGCGTTCTCTTGCACCAGCACACCCTCCCTGCTTCCATGCAGACCTGGGCATCTCCCCCACCGCCTCCCAACACTCTCCCGTGCACCTAACTGCCCCCCACTCCCTCCACTCCCACCCCCCACTCGCCCACACCCTCCCACCCCCACCTCCCCCTCCCCTCAACAATCATGCTGGAGCACACCTTCCCACACCCCCACCGCCCAGCGTGCACCGCTTCCTCTCACGCAGCCCGAGATCCTTCGCTGCCGCCCCCGCCTCAGCGTCAAGGGCAGGGGCATGAACCCTGCCTGCCCCAGGGGCCAGGGGTGTGGGTGGGGGCGCGCTGGGGCAAGGGGTCCTCCCACCGGGGTCCCGCTGAGGAGGGGTGGGGGACAGAGTGTGGTTTCAGGGCCTGCGGAAGTACCTCTCCGTGGGAAAAGTGAAAAGAAGGGGCTGGGGATCCAGAGCAGGAGGGAGAGAGGAAAGGAGAGGCGTGGAGGAGGAAGCTCGAGGGTGGGATTCCTGAAACCAGCCTGTGGTTACCTCAGCCTTCACCAGGTCTTAATCAGTGGACGGACACAAGGGGCCTCAGGGAAGACTCGGGTTTCGCGCCCTTTCCCGCCTTCCCACAAAGGGCAATGAGCTTACAGCGCCACCTCGCGCTTCCGCCTCTCACCGCTGTCGCCGGCAACCAATGAGCTTCGTGGCGTTGCACCCGGCTCACTCCTCACCCCGAAGCCCCGCTTCCCCCCGCCTCCCTCACACTTGTCCTTAGGCTCGCTTTGCTAGTCTGCCCAGTAACACGCGGAGTGAAGTGGAGCTTTGCGCTCCCCAAGCCTTGTTTCCCAGCCGGTTCTCTCCTTGGATGGGAAAGCCTGTGTGCGCATGCATTTTTAACTCGTGTCCTTGGTATTCTGTCGTTTACTTTTACAAAATTCAGAGTGAGTGCTTAAGATCGACTCGACCCATATTCCTATGTCAGGGGCTCTCAATCAGGGAACGTTTGGCAGTGTCTGGAGTCATTTTGGCCATGTTTGTGTGTCTCTGTTTCTGAGCTCCCAGTTGTGTTGTGTACGTTTGTCTATTAATCTTTCAGTTGAGTATCTAGTTTCATTTTTGTACATGTAGAGCTAGGCGCATCTTTTATTGTATTTATCCTAAGACGCTCTACAGTGTTGTTGCTATGTATATGATACTGTTTAAAATGACTTTTATTCTGTTTGTATCTAAGTTGGAGAAATCCATTTGACTCTTTAAAAAGTAAATTGATCTTAAAGTCAGCCACCATGCTAAACTTGGTGATACCTAATGACAGGTGCTCGGCGGTTTCCCGTGAATCTCTGAGTAATAAAGTACAATGATCAACTCGTGGGTTTCTTCCTGTGCTGGCTAGGACACCCAGTACAAGGTGAAATGGAGATGTCAAAATTAGTCATCTTTGGGGTGCTCCTAATATTAAATAGATAGCTGCCAACATTTTTATATTAAAATGAGTTTGCTCTGTTTCATTGTTTTCTTTTCCTTTCTTGCTTGCTTCCTTTCTCCCTCCCTCCTTCCCTCCCTTCTCTCTCTCTCTCTCTCTCTCTCTCTCTCTCTCTCTCTCTCGTCAAACATATACTAGTGGAATTTGTATACCAACTTGCAAAGTATCTCCAGGGTCATTTTGGTGGAATGGTAGCCTTGAAACCATGAGCTTGCATTAGTATCACCCAAAGGGCTTGTTAAAACACAGATTGCTCAGGTCCACATTTGTAGTCTCAGATTTGAAAATCTGGGGCAGGACCCAGAGCTTGCCTTTCCGACAAGTTCCCTGGTGATGCAGATGCTGCTGGTGGGACAACACACTGTGAAAACCAGTGTACAGGGGAGAATTGCGAAGGAACCTCCAATTATCCATCACCCAACTGCAACCATTAAAGACTCATAACCAATCTCATTTCATATATATGTTCTCCTCTCCCCCTCTTCCAGATTATTTTCAAGAAAATGCCAAAAATCATCTGATTTCATAATGGTAAATATTTCCATCCATAACTCTAAAGTATGAGCAATTCATTCCTCTCAACACTTTTGTTTTGAAATGCACAGAGTTGAAGAGTGAACACTCTTTTACCCAGAGTTGTATTATCCCATTGCTTCATCCCTCCTTTTTCTTCTTTTTGCTTAACCACTTAATTCCAAACACTTCATCCAATTACTTCAGAATGTATCTCCTAAGAAGTAGAACATTCTTCTGTCTCACCACAGTACTATTATCGCTTTGAAGACATTTAACAATGGCACGAGAGTATTATCCAAGTCCGTATGCACTCAGTATTCAAATTTCCCCGACCGTCCCAAGAAGATTCTTTTTCTTTTTTTTCCAATAAGATTCTTTTGAGGATCAACAGTTCAATCAGGTACCATATATTATATGTCGCATTCAGTTGTCATGTCTCTTTAGTAGCCTCTAGTCCTGAGCACAGTCCCTCAGCTTCAATCTTCCATGACAATGACATTTCCCAAGAGCCTAGGCCTGTTTGCTTATAAAGTGTCTGCAATATGGGTTTGCCTGATGTTTTCCCCTCATTTAGATTTATGTTTAACATTTTTGGCAAGAATATCAAATAGGCGATGCATAGTTCCCATTGCATCACACCTGGAGACTCCTAAGGCCACTTTGTCTAGCTGTCAGTGGTACTATTGGCATTACTCCGCTTGGTCACTTATTCAGGTGTTGTTGAGCAGATCACTCCACTGTAAAGGTAACTTTGGCCCTCTGTGATTTATGAGTAATCTGTGGTGTGGTATTTGGATACCATGCGGGTATTCTGTTCTTCAAAAAATGTTCATTCACCTCTTGGTGTTGGCCTTAGTTTTTGTTCAGGGTCCTTGTCTGATTTGATTGTTTCTTTGGTGGTTGAAAATGGCAATTTTCAATAAAAATGAATCAAAAAGAAAAAAAAAAAGAAAATGGCAATTTTCTATTTCTATCATTCCTTTCTACTTGTTTGGGTGGCCGTTTGTTGTTGCTGTTGCTGCTGCTGCTGCTGTTGTGTTTGCAACAGCCGAGAAAGATGAAAAGCTCTTTGTTGTGTTCAAAGAAATGGGGAGAGAACAAAGCAGACAGTACTAAGAGAAATGTAAGCAAATATAAGATGACCTTGAGAGGAATTTCCTCTAACAGTCCAAACAGAATGATAAATTCTGTTGCCTGAAATTAGAATGAATTGTTCAACAACAACAGAAAACAGTTTTTAACCATTGTGAAGAGAACCTGAGGTTATAAATTTGGCCAGCTATAAAATGGCGTGGATCTTATGTGCACATATATTCATTCATTCATTCATTCATTCATTCTCTCTCTCACACAGACACACGCACACAATTTTTTATTTAAAAAATGAAAGCATCATTATTTCAGTTACAGAATGTATGTTAGAGAATTGTGAGACCATCTGTAACCTTAGACAAAAAGCAGACTTTCAACAAAGTCCATATAATGCAAGACCTTTCCAACCATATGAAAGAGTAATTGATTCAGACTCTAAAAATATTTCAAGTACCTTATGTTTACCATTACACGAGTCACGAGACATGAGACCCTGGCCAATTAATACTTTAGGTACATTTTGTCCCCACGGACTTTCCAACGTGCAAATATATGGTTGTAGCCTAAACATTGGAACTGTGCCACGGATAATGTCGAACTACTTCGATCACTTTAGAAAAGGATTTGAGCTAATTACAAAGAGATTACAAAAAAATAGTTCCCGGCAATCTAGCTGTTACATCGGAAATGGAATTTCATTGTTATTTTCAATTGAGTCCTATGTTTTTCTTATTCTTCTTTCCACTGTATGATACATATTAAGAACATACTTAGGTTTCTAAAGTAGAGTATTTGAAAAGTATCATGAATACAGTTATCAAGTCACACAGTAAATGTGTGCAAATACAGTGCAAATCACTGCAGGTTTATTTTGTCAGTCTCGCTAGAGGTTTGTAAGCATTATGGATCCTTTCAAAGAACCAGGTTTTGGTTCCATTTGTTTTCTCTTTTGTTATTCTGGTTTTCAATTTCATTGACCACCGGGTTCTTTAGTATCCCCTTCCTTCTGCATGCTTTGGATTTATTTTACTCTTCTTCTTCTAGCTTCCTGAGGCAAGAACTTACTGATTTGATACTTGCCCTTTTACTTAATGTAAGCCCTTAATCATGTAAATGTCCCTTTCAGCAATGTTGTAGGTCCATCCCACAAATTTTGACACATTTTATAATCATTTTCACTCAGTTGAGTGCATTTCTTGATGTGCTGGAGAACTTTTTCTTTAGCCCGCAGACTGAGTGGCCTCCTTACCACCAGGTGGTGGTGAAAGCCCTGAAACCATCCTAGCAGGGATGAGAGGGTGGCCTCCTTACTGCCTGGTGGAGGTATAATTTCAGAATCTCTATGTGATTAACTTCCACTGACATGGGAGAGACAGACGGGCCCCTGTTTCCACCAGTCAAATGTGAAATGCTAGGCTTCCCACTAGACCTTTCCTGTGGTGTCTGGCTGGAGCAGAGCAATTACTGTCGAATGGTTTTCTGTCTTGCTAGGCTGCCCCTTTTTCTGCTCCTCATGCTAGAGAGAGCAGGCCTTTGCTGTGGCTGCTTGTTGTTGCTGGTGTTCATATTGTTGGTGTTTCTTTTGCCTGTGTCCTATGGTATTTCCTGGTAGCTGGCTTCTTCAGCTCCAAGTCTGGGGTATATGACACAGAACGAAAACCCAAGGAACTCATCACGTGTCCTTCCTCTGTTTCTGAGATCCTCAGTTGTTCTGCCTTCTCCTCTCCACTTTGCAGAGTCCTCTGTTTATTTTGTATGTTGTGCCCAGGGTGTTAAGTTGTTCTTAGTGGGAAGAATAGGGAAGTGTACTTGTACTCTATCTCCTCCGAAGCAGAAGTCTCTATATAAATTTAATTGTAAGTTCTGCTCTTTAGCGTGCGTTTCACTGTAAAATTAAATTTTAGCTCAATTTTAATCCAAGTTCAGATAATTGGATTTTAAATTAAAATTAAATATAGCTTTTGAATTCAATATATTTGTCTTTCATTAAAAATTATAATGCAAGAAATAAGCAATTCTACCTGTCAAAGCATTTGAAAAAATAAGTAAAACGGGGTGTGTGGTTTGAAAAGATAGAAAATAACATTCCAAAAATTCCCATACAAATCAGGAATAATGAAAACAATTCCATCATCGGTAAAACCAAAATTGGGGCTGGAATAATAATTTCATGGGGAAATTTTTCATTCCCTAATTTTGGGTGTTCTTCCCAACTTCTAAGGTACATCCGCTGCACTGAGTTGATATTCACAAATATATACTTCATCTTCAATCACCAAGAAAGAGTATTCCTGTAAAAACTGTTAAAATGACAATCAGGAGATTCAGTAAATGTGACAACCTGGTCACTTGGTAAATTCATTAATTTTAGAGGCGTTGATTTTGTTGTCACCCAGCACCACAAAGCATAACAGGGAGAATCCTGAACAAAGGGGCTCTCTCTGTCCTGGCCACTGTCCATCTGTGTGGGCGCACGGAGGGAGGAGTTCATTGTTGTCTAAATGAGGCACATGGATTCTGAATCTCTTCATCTGGGTCACTCTGGTAGATGTCGCGCGTTGACGGCATTTCTTAGGTTAATCAATAGTGATTGGAGCTGTTTGTGGGGGGGCATTAGCTATTTTTCAGATAGTGCACTAAAGGCTTTACAAACGTTGTCATATTTAATCCCTAAAACCCCCCTATTATTATCCTCAGGTTTGCAAAGTGGGAATCTGAGGCTGAGAGAGACTACGTAATTTGCCCAAAGCCAAAGCCGCACACCTAAGAAGTGGTAGAGCCAAGTATCAAATTAAAGATTCTCCCTCTTAACATATTATATTGTCATAGCTCTTTGGAGGCTCTTGACAACTTACCGACATATTTATCCAAGGCACCGGAATACCTTGAGAAATCAAGCCCCAAACAAACTGGTTGTGAATACATTAGTAGACATCTCCTGCAGTTCAAGTGGTTTCACAGCTGTAGATTTTTGTCTGTAAACTCAGCTTTTAGGTTACCACTGGGCATTTTTACCAATGGCCAAGAGCTATTTGTTGCATATGCAGAGACTGGTTCAAAAGGAGAAGGGCAGAGCTGTATTTCCATATTGTGGTGTGAGGAGAGTGGTCCCTTGGGTCCCCTTCACGTTTTTACCCAAAAGTCTATTAACAACCTGCAAGGTGGTGGGCAGCATCAATACCAAAACAAGCCATTCCAGTAGAAAATACTAACTTGGTGCTGTGGCATTATGGAAACCAAGACTGGTCGTTCAAATGAGTCCCTGTTTCAAACCCTTCCTATGGGAGAACTCTGCAGCCATTCATCTACACTCTTATTCACTTGAGGCTCTCAGCTTCCTGAACTGATTAGGGGTGAAATTAGCTGTGGCCAGAGACGGTAGTCAGGCTTGCTGCCAAAAACCCAGGTGAAAACCTGCCTATGTTTAAGAAACGGTGGCCAAGAAGAACCCCAATTGAACTAAATCGAGATATACTTTGGTGACCAGATGCAGGCTTGGCAATCAGCATGCTTCAAAAGTTCCAGTTGAAGCGAGTCTATTTGAGAGTCACAACTTTGAGATCAAAGATGGTATTTCATACAGCTTTGTTTCTAGAACCCCTGTTGTGGTGCCATTCACATAGTCAGGGACCAGCAAAGACATGTACATACAGAAGTGCCAGGCACAGTGTACTGCATAGCAACACACACCCTGATAGCCAAGCACAGTGAAAGACTGTACAGGAAATCTTCTGAAATGACAGAAGGAGGACCTCTGAAAGTTTATTTCCTCCCTAAAAGTACCGAGGAAACTGGCAGAAATGTTCAGACCCAGTGTTTTCAGAACTCTGGAGATTCACCAAAAGTTTGCAACAACCCCAGGTGTGTTTATTCTAGAGAAACAGCTGACTCTCAGTAGGAAGCGTGAGCTATGTGGCATTTCAAATAGCCCTATGCCCACGCCCCTCTATCTAACTCTGGGGTAGCCTGAAATACTAACAGCTTACATCACAGTGAAAACCGGCAGCTAGCAGCCACCAGGGAAAGCAGAAAGAAGCAACAAAAGAGGCAAAAGTTGCCAGATTGGAAGAAATTGCAGTCTACACTGTATGCTCGTTGCATAAAAGTACATTATATACAGAGATACGTAGATTAAAAGTAAACAGGTGGAGAAAAATAGACCATGAAACTACTAAGCGACAGATAGCTGAGTGGGTATATGATTATGAGACATTTCCTAGCACAGAATATAACCAGAGGCAAAGTTGTATATTTCATCAAGACAGACCCTGTGTTGGGTCTTAAGAAATTTAGAAGGACTGAAATCATACAGAACTGGTTTTATGACCATGAGAGTATCAAATGAATAACTAATAACATAAACATATCAGAAAAAAAAAACCAATTCCTTGGAAATTGAAAAGAAAAAATTCAATAACCCAAAGAAGAAATCACAAAAGAAATTAGAAAACATTTTTAATTGACTGACAATGAGAGCACAACATAACAAAATCTGAGAGATGCAGCTAAAGCAGTACTTAAAGGAAAAGCTATTGCTTTGAAATGCTTATATCACAAAAAAAATAAAAAAGAAAAAAAGAAAAAGAAAAAGAGAGGCCTCAAGTCCACGATGTAAGGTTCCACTTTAAAAAGCTAAACGTCATAATAAAGAAGAAGAACAAGGTAAATACAAGGAAAGCAAGGTACCTTCAAAGGGAAACATGTATTTCCAGACACTGTCCCTGAAGAAACACATCCGTCAGAATGACTAGATCGAGACTTTAAAAGAACTCTCTTAAATATGCTCCAAGAGGTAATGGGAAACACAGACAAAGAACTAAAGGAAACTATGCAGATGATATCTGAACAAAATGAGAATAATAACAAAGAGAAATAACTTTTCTAAGGTACCAAACAGAAGTTCCAGAGCTAGAAAATACAATAACTGAAATGAAACATTCACTAAAGGTGTTCAACAGCAGACTCGAACAGGCAGAAGAAACAGTCAGTGAACCTGAGAAGAGACCATTTGAAATGATCAATTCTGAGGAGCAAAAGGGAATTGAATAAAGAAATGTGAAGAGAGACTAAAGAACGTACAGGATGTCCTCAAGTGATGCAATATACACATTACAGGAATCATGGAAGGGTAACAGAGAGTCGGAGGGTGTGCAGAGAGATAGTTTGAAGAGATAATGGCCCCAAACTCCCAAATTTGAAGGAAGACATAGATATGCAAATTGAAAAACCTGAAGAACTTCAAGATAAACTCAAAGAGACCCACCCCAAGATACATTGGAATCGACCTGTGAAAGGCCAAAACAGAGAGAGAATCTTGCAAATAGAAAGAGAAAAGTGATTCATCGTGTATAAGGGATTCCTAAGAAGACCATTAGCAAATTTCTCAGCAGAAACCTAAGAGCTGAAAGAAAAATTCTGTCAGCTGAGAGTGCTATATCCAGCAATAGTGTCCTTCAGAATGACAGAGAATGTAAGACATTCTGAGACAGAAAAGAGCTGATGGAGTTCATTAGCAGTAGCCCTGCCATCCAAGGTAGGCTAAAGGGAGTCCTTCAAGTTGAAACTAAAGCACTCCAGCCAGTAATTTAAAGGCATATGATAAGAGAAAGTTCTCCAGTAAAGGTAAATACGTGGAAAATTAAAAACCTGTAATATTGTAATTTTTGTTCATAACTGTATTTTTATTTTGTACAGGATATAAAGGACAAATGCATAAAACATGATAACAAACCTATGTTAATGGGTACACAATATAGAAATATATAATTTGTGAAATCACTGGCAGAGAGGGAGGCAACAGTGTAAAGGACTAAAGCTTCTTAATGCAGTTAAACTGTTATCAATTTAAGGCAGATTGTCATACTTTAAGATGTCATATGCAATCCCCATGGCAAGCACACAAAGAAAACACCTATCGAGTGCAAACACAGAAAGACAATAAGAGACTCTAATGGCGTAACTACAAAACAACAACTAAATACAAGGAAGGCAGTGATGGAGGAAATGAGGGACAAACTATAAGAAACACAGAAAACAAATTTTAAAAAGGGAATAAGTAAGTGTTTTCCTACCAGTAAGTACTTTAAATGTAAATGCATTAAACTCCCCAGTCAAAAGACACAGATTGGCAGAATGGATTTTTAAAAGAAATGATCCTCCTACATGCTATCTACCAAAGCCTCACTTGAGGTATAAGGGTATACACAGGGTAAAAGTAAAAGGACGAAAAAGGATTTTTCATGCAAACAGTAACTAAAAGAGAGCTGAAATGGCTATACTAATATCACACAAAATAGAATGTAAGTAAAAACTGTTAAAAGAGACAAAGAAGTACATTGTATAATGATAAAAGGGTTGACTATCCAGAAACATATAGTAATTTTGAACCAAATATCAAGCTCCACAATATATGAAGAAAACACTAACAGATATGAAGGAAGACATAGTCAGCTCTATAGTAATAGGAGACTTCGATACTCCACCTTCAAGAATGGGTAGAATAACCAGACAGAAGATCAATAAGGAAATACAGGAGTGGAACAGCTCTAGAGAACAATTGAACCCAACAAACACATACAAGGCACTGCACCCCAAAACACAATCATACACAACTTCTCTAGTGCCCCTGGGTCATTGTCCACATAAAACACATGTTAGTCCACAAAACAAGTCTGAATACATCTGAAGAGACGGAAATCACTCTAAGTATCTTTTCCAATCACGATGGAGTGAAACTTGAAATCAGTAACAGAAGGAAAGCTGGGAAATACACAAATATGTGGAAATTAAACAACATACACTTAAACAAGCAACGGATCAAAGAAGAAAGCACATGGGAAATGAAAAACTTTCCTGAGAAAATGAAAATTAAAACACAACTGGTCAAAACTTCAGGGATGTAGTGAAAGCAGTCCTAAGTGGGACATTTACAGCTGTAAACACTTACGTTAAAAATGAAGATAGGTCTGAATTCGACAACCTAATTTTACACCACACGGAACTAGGAAGCAAATAATAAACCAAACCTAAAGCTATTATAAAGAATAGAAAACAATGACCATGAAGGCATGAATAAAATGGAGAAGAGAAAACCTGTAGAGAAAATCAATGAAACCAAGTGCTGTGTTTTTGAAAGGAGTTACAGAATTGACAAAATTTTCAGCTGTATTTACCTGAGGGAAAAACGTGGAGGTGGACTGAAATCAGAAAAAATAGGGGGGATATTACTACCAATTTACAAAAATTAAAAGGATTAAAAAGGGTATGTAAACAGCTTTGACCAACTGATTGAGCAACTAACATGAAAGGGACAAATTCCTAGAAATACATGACCTACAAAAATTGACTCACACAGAAAGAGAATGTCTGAGTAAAGCTCTAACTGTACAATATAATTAGGCCCATAAGTAGTAAGCCAATGAAGTAATCAAAAACCTCTTCAAGAACCAGATGATTTGACCGGTGAATTCTAAGAAACATTTAAAGGAGAATTAATGCCAATTCTTTTCAAACTCCTCTAAAAAACAACTTCCTGGCTCACCTATGAGGCCTTTATTACCCTGATATCAAAGCCAGACAAAGACGCTACAAAAAAGAAAACTACAGCCAATGTCTTTCATGAATTTTGATGCAAAATGCCTCAGCAAACAAATTACTATAGAACCGAATTTAGCGTCATTTTACATGCTTTATACACTGTGACTAAGTGGGGTATACTCCTGGAATGCAAAGACATTTCCACATTAAAATAAAACAAAACCCAATCAATGTAACACACCGTATTAACTGATGAAGGAGGGGGAAAAAGCCCACATCATCTCAACTGATGCAGAAAAAATTTTGACAAAATTCACACCCACTAACGATAAAAACTGTCAACAAAATAGGACTGGAAAGGAACCTCCCCAATATAATAAGAGCCATATATGGAAAATGCACACCTAATGTCACATTCAATAGTAAAATGCTGAACACTTTTCCTCATGGATCAGGAATGAGATAAGGATGCCTACTTTTACTGTTTCGGTTCAGCATAGTACTGGAATCCTTAACCGGAGCTAAAAGGTAAGAAAAAAAGCAAAGGCATCTAAACTATAAAAGAAGTAAAATTACCTCTATGAACAGACGACACGATCTTACATAGAGAAAACTCTAGAGATTCAAAATCGAAAACTATTGGAACTGATAAACGAATTCAGAAAGCTTACAGGACACAAATCGACAGACAGTAATCATTTACACTTCTGGGCACTAACAATGAACGATCCATTAAGGAAATTATGAAACAATTTCAGTTACGTCAAAAAGAAGGTATTTAGGAATCATCTTTTTTTCCTCATTTATTTTTATTTTTCAATTACATTTGACATACAATGATGTATTGGTTTCAGGTGTACAGCACAGTGATGAGACATTTATGTAACTTACAAAATCCTTATTCCGATACATCTGGTTCCCATCTGACTCCATATGTAGTTATTACGGTGTTATTGCCTCTATGCCCTATGCTGCACTTTACATCCCTGTGACTATTTTGTGACTATGAATTTGTGCTTCTTGATTTCTTTCTCTTTTTCACCCACCCTTCCCACCCTCCTCCCATCACCCACACAAATCTAGTACCCATCTGACTCCGCCCATAGTTATTGCCACATTATTGACTGTATTCCCATGTTATGCCCTGTATCCCCATAACTATTACTTGTAATCACCCAACCAAACCTCCGAATCTCTTTCCCTACTTCATCCCTTCCCCCAACCTTCCTCCCATCTGGCAACAAACCAAATGTTTTCTATATCTATGAATCTGTTGCTGCTCCATTTGTTTATTTTCTTCTTTGGATTTCACCTATCAGTAAAATCAGCTTGCATCTGTCTTTCTCTCTTTGACACTCCACTCAGTGCAATACCCTTCCTGTCATTTGATTGGAGCTTTTCAACCATTTAAATCGAAGGGAATTGTTGATGTGTGTCTATTGCCATTTTATTGTTTATAATTTTGCTTCCTCCCACCCCGATCTTAAAGCAGAGCCCCTAACATGATATTTAGGAATAATCTTAACCAAGGGGGTGAAAGACTTGTACAATGAAAACTGCAAAACATCGCTGAAAGAAATTAAAGGAGATGCAAATGAATAGAAAGATGCCCCCCGTTCATGGATTGGAAGACTTCATATTACTAACATGCCAGCACTTACCCAGAGTGATGTAACGTTTCCACACAATCGTTATCACACTCCCAATAATGTTCATTTCTGCAGAATTAGAAAAAAAATTATAAAATTCATATGGCATGTCAAGGGACCCCAACTGGCCAAAACAGTCTTGAAAAAGAAGGACAGAGTTGGAGGACTCACATTTCCACATTTCAAAATTTCCTCCAAAGCTACAACAAGCCAAGGAATGTAATTTTGGCAGAATGGCAAGCATATAGATCAATTGTTTGAGCCCAGAAAACATACCCATTTAAAGTACGTTTAAATGACTTTGGACAAGGCTACCAACACCACTCACTGTGGAAAGGACAGTCTTTTCAACAAACGCTGCTGGGAAAACTCGATATTCCCATGGAAAAGAGTAAAGTTGGGGGTATTCCTTGCACCATATACAAGAATTAACTTAAAAGGGATCAAAGACTTAGACCTAAGTACTAAATTATATAAATCAGAAGAGGACAAAATAGTAAATATTCATGACATTGGATTTGACAATTTTTTTTTCTTGGATATGATATCAAAACTGTTGGCAACAGGGAAAAAAATAAGATAGACTGGACTTCATCAAAATTAAAAACTTTGAGGCACAAAATGACACTATCATGGGAGTGGAAAGGCAACCCACAGAAAGGGAGGACATATTTGCAAATCATGTGTCTTTCAAATGATCAATATGTAGCATACTAAATAGTAAAGAACTGGTACAACTCAAAAATAATTTAGAAAAAGAAACAGCCTAATTCAAGAATCAGCAAGCAGCTTCAATAACCATTTCTCCAAAGAAGGTATACAAATGGCCGATAAGCACAAGAAAACGTGCTCGACATCACTAGTGAAGGGCAAATGCAAGTCCAAACCACAATGAGGTAAATGCAAATCAAAACCACTTCATGTCCATCTAGATGGCTATTACAAAAACAAAGGAAAGAATGAAAAGGAAAACAGAAAATAACAAGTGTTTACAAAGATGTAGAAAATGGGAACTGTTGTGCATTACTGGTAGGAATGTAAAATGGCGCAGCCACGGTGCATGACTGTATGGTGGTACCCCTCCCAAATTAGGTGTAGAATTATCATATGATCTAATAATTCGACTTCTAGGTACATAACAACAACAACAACAACAACAACAGAATTGAAAAGAGCGACTCAAACTGGTAAGGTGGAAACAACCCAGGTACCCATCGCGGATGAAAAGATAACATGGGATATATACATACAATGCAATATTATTCAGGCTTAAAATGGAAAACACTGTAATGTATGCCACAACACGAGTGAACCTTGAAGACGACACTGAATGAAATAAGCCAGATACAAAACAATAATTATTGTATGACTCCACTTCCTTGAGGTTCTTAAGGGTAGTCAAATTCATAGAGACAGAAAGAAAGTAGAATGGTGATTGCCAGGGTCTGGGGGGAGAGAGGCATGAAGGTTTATTGTTTAATAGGTGCAGGGCTTCAGGTTGGGATGATGAAGACATTCTGGAGATGGATGGGATGACCGTACAATAATGTGACTATACTTAATGTCATGACATTTTACATTTATCATGGTTTAAATGGTAAATGTCATTATATATATACATATATATATATATATATATATATATGTATATATATATATATTTTTTTTTTTTTTTTTTTTTTTTTTTTTTTTTTTTTTTTTTTGTATGTGGGTAGCTCCCTGGCTGGGAATCGAACCCAGGCCGCAGCGCTGACAGCGCCAGCGCCGAAGCCTTAAGCCACTACACCACCAGGGAACTCCCATGTTATATATATTTTACCACAATAAAAGGAAGGAAAGCATGAACACGGGAAGGAAGGGAGCGAAGGAGGGAGGGAGGGAGACTGTCTCAGTTACATGGAAAATCGCCTTACCCTGCCAAGAAATTTCCTATGTATCAACAGCAACATTTTTAGTAGGAGCGTAGTTCAGGATTTATCAATGATGGCGTATGCTTAGAATTGTCTTATCATCGCATAACTACACATAGTTCATTGTTGGCCATCTCTAAAGATCGTGTTTAAAAGGAGATTTTATAAGATTTTAAAAACTCAATCTGTAATTCAAAATTTTCGCATAAAGGAAATTTTAGTCCTGGATGGTTTCACTGGTTAAACAGTAGCACACATTTAAAAGAAACAAATCCTAACACTCCTGCAGAATTTTTCCAGAAAATACAGGAGGAACTCTTGCCAATTCATTTTATAAGGGAAACATTATTTTACACACACACACACACACAAGAAAGAAAGAAAAAGACACTACAAGAGAGGGGGAAGCACTACAGGCCAATGTCCCTAATGAACATAGATGACTCCCTAATGAAATTTTAGAAGTTTGAGTCCAGTGATAGATGAAAAGGAGTTTGTCTTAGAATGCAAGGCGATTTTAATGTTAAAAAATGCATCAATGTGTTTTGCCACATTAAGGGAAGGAACGAAAAAACTGATTATCACAATATGTAACAGAGAAGTTATCGGATAATATAAAAACATCCATTCATGATAAAAAAAAAAATCTGCCTATGTAAGACTATAACGGAAAGGGAGAAGGTAAGCCAAGAAAAGAGCCAGATAAAAAAGAGGAGAAGAAAGAAGTTGAGTCAAAAAGGAACAACTTTGCTAAAACAAGGGTTCTGTCAACCTCTGGTTCTCAAGAGGAAGGAGATGATCAAGAAGGCGAAAAGAAGAGAAAAGCTGGAAGAAACTTTCAGACTGCTCCTAGAGGGAATACGCTGGAAGACCATCATGAGAGAGAAGCACCAGATGTTCCAGAAAACGCAGGCAAGAGGAACAAATGGAA
>PVJL010018830.1:0-15115 GCA_004026885.1 Lyroderma lyra | reverse complement strand
ATGCATCATGGAGTTGCACACTTGAAACCTGTGTCATTTTACTAACGATTGTCACTTCGATACATTTAACAAAGGTAAAAAAGTCCTTTCCCAAAATGCACTAAAAAGGCTACAGGCCGAGCTTTCAGAGCCGCAGTTTTAGGTGGTTCACGCCCGGAGGGGACGCCGTGACCCTTAGTAGTTCTGGGGTCCCTCCGGCACCTCCTGTAGCTCAACGCCCGCCCACCGCCGCAGCTCGGGGAGGCACAGCCGTCCCCTCAGACGCCAGGCGGACGCGGGACATGTCCCCAGGCCCCAGCAGCTGCGTGGACCCCCGCGGCCTCTTTTCTTCACTGGGTCAGAAGTGAGAGGGAATTAGGCCGCTTTGGTCAGTGCCGCCGGGCACACTCAGGGACAAGCTGCCCCAACCGTCTGGGCACACATTGCTTTGTCCGTAAGAAGCCTTTTTATTCGGCGATTTAATAATTAATGACGATGCTCACCTTGATGTGTGCCAAGTCCGCGGTCCCCACGAGAGCACACCCCTGAATTATTTATACTCCACATGGAGCCCATTCCCGCACTGTGGCACTTCCAAATGTGGGCGCCGAACGCAGAGTCCAGGTCACCGGGCGGGTCACCGGCAGGGAAGCAGATGACACAGATGACATTCGTCCGAGCACAGAGTCCCGGCCAAAACGAAGCCCTTCCGAGAAAACGGTGGGACCGCCCTGGCGGGGGAGCTGGGCGGGTTTGGGGGCGGCGCCGGCCGCTCTTCTTCATCCGCAACTCCCATGTCACCCCGCTTCTTCCGGTTTCAATGTGTCTTTTCCGCCTGTCAAGTACAAGTCCGCGGGGACGCCTGTAACTTCCAGTCTCCCCGAGGTGCTGCCGGAGCTGGGAGGGCTGACGGGCCCTGAGGTAACTCTTAAAGCGACCGGCCCCTCCTCAGTCCCAGAAGTTTTCCAAACAGTTAAAGAGCCGAAAGTATGTGTTGCTATGCATAAATACAGAATAATGAGTATTGTAAGCCAGAATTTGCATGCATTTCGGTCAGAAGGCATCGCGTGTACCTGTATTATGCACAAGTGACCCCGGGTCGCCGCTCTGCGGGGACCTGAACCTACCTGGCCGTTCGTTTCTTTGAACGCTGTCTCCTCCTTCCCCAAAGCCGTTGCTAAAAGGATCTCCAACTTCTAGAACGTCCTCTTTCTTTTATTATCTAATTAACGACCGAAGGTGATGTATTTCAAGAGCAAAAGTCTAACGAACGCACGGTTCATGTGCTATAGAGGGAGAGAGAATCAAATAACGTGGACAAATGAATAAAAAACATTGATCACTGCAATTCTCTATAAGCTTCTAGATTTAACCAAACACACATGCAACAAGGGAGCCACACACAAGTCTCCTTAGAGTCAAATGCACGTATTTGTCCTTTAACTCATTTTCCCAGAAATCAATAAGCATGGCTAAATCCAAGTAGCCATGTTCTCTAAAGTGTTTCTCCTTAAAATGAAAAGATTTAAAAAATCAAATTTTGAAAATTTTAATTTATTATTTTTTAAATAAAACAGATTGATTGTTAAACATTCTTCATTTTAAAACTCTCATAAGCATGTTTAATATCCCCTCCTGCCCGTTGTTAACCTATTTAAAATTTCAGTCCCCCACCTAGGCAAGCCCTGTCAACCCCCATTATACTTTGGTTTCTGTTTTTTAAGGGTGAGTAATGTGTTATTATAATTATTATTAGTTTCCAATTTGTACTTCTTAACCCCTTCACCTTTTCCACCCCGTTTCCCAATCCCCTCCCCACCAGCAACCATCATGAAAACATGCTGGACTTCACTCATCATCAGAGAAATGCAAATTAAAACCCAATGAGGTGTCACCTCACACCCGTCAGGACGGCCCTCATCCATGAATCAGCAAGCAGCGAGCGTTGGCCACGGTGTAAAGAAAAAGGAACCCTGTGCACTGCTGGCGGGATTGCAAACTGGTGCAGCCACTATGGAAGAAGGTTTGGAGGATCCTCAAAACATGAAAAACGGAACTACCTTATGACCCAGCAATTCCGCTCCAGGGTGTTTGTCCGAAGGAATCCAAAACGCTAACTCACAAAGGTCCGTGCACCCCTACGTTCGCTGCGGCAGCCTTTGGATTGAAAAGGAGTTCAAGTGGTACCTGTGTGGCCGTCGTCACTGCCTTAATTTAATTTACAAAGGTATTAATGAAATGCCTTTTTTTTATAGGATTATTGCCAGAGAAAATAAAATAATAAGTCTAAAGCATTTAGCAGAGTGCCTCGGATCAATCTATCACCTATTTCTCTGTCTCTGCACCCAGTTCTATTTTTCTATCTATGTATTCATCTTCTGATACATTTCTGCTAGAAAAAGCCTGATTGTCATCGTCTTTAAACCTGCCATAAGGAAAATCAGTCACGTTCCATGAGTGGATTAAAAGCAAGATTCACAGCCTTCTCTCGAATTTTCCATCGGTGTTTGCTTCTGAGCAGGTCGGAGCTGTCAGGATTAAGAGGGTCAGGCTACATGCTTTAACACAAGGGCAGGTCAAAGAATCCAAGGCCCCGGGCGGTCACATGTGTGCATGTGTGTAACTGTCAACTGTCCATGCTTCACTGAACTAAAGGCATTGGTCTCCAATGTTCTGTAGTCATTAGCTTTTATTTTTCATTGATTTCACAAGTTTCTTAGTTCACTGGGAAGCGCTCTGAGATAAAAACCATCTGCAAAGGCAAGTTTGCTCAGGGATGTGTTCGGATAGAATTAGTTTTGCATGTGGGGAGAGGAAAATATTAGCTCGAACGATTATTGTGGTATGAGCACCCAGTGGCACTGCCTGGCCAGAAGCCAATCTCCTAAGTAGGGTTCTGTCCATCGTTTCGTAACACTTATGGACGCTTTTCCCTCCACCCAGTTACGATGTCGTGGGCCATTTATCACCATTACGTGTGTGCTGTGTGTATGTGCTACCACGCAGGTTCACGGACAGCCCCATCTGTCATAAAATGAGAATTACACTTTTCTAGGTGCGTGGGCACGCCAATGCCTGGGGTCTGAGAATGGAGACAACCTGCTGGGTGACCTGAGTGTGGTGGCACCCGTGGAAAGCACACGTGACAGGCTCCAGCAGAGAACACTGCCGCACAGACCCTTGTCCAGCACAGCTTCCCTTGGCCGTGATCCCAGCCCTCCCTCCCTCACCCTCCCACCGCCATGCTTCCTAGTGCACAACACACGTGTGCACACAGAGCGGGAGCCACTGCGCCTCTTCATACTGATGAGGGTGTGATGTTAAGTCTGACGGCTTCCTGGGGCTCACACACCACCCCCCTTTGCTGATGTGCCCCCCTGCAGTAACAGGATACGTGACTGCAGTACCGATCCTCTCAAGTTTCAGGTAAAGCAGAGCTAAAAGAATGCCCTGGGCCAGCTGGAGGTCAAGTGCAGCATTGGCCACGGCTGCCGAGCAGCTGGGGGAACCCAGGGAGTCCTGGATTGCTTTGAACTGGAGGAAATCAAAGAGTGGCATGTAGGCACCCGGGCACGTGAGTGCCGATGGGGCTGCTGTCCCACGGACAACACCGTGTCATCAGAAACTTCAGCAATAATGATTCCGCATAACGGAGAGGTATTTGTGGACCAGCTGTAATATTAGAAGACTTTTCAAATCATAGTCAATTCTGTACCGTTCCTTTAAAAGTAGCAATGCAAAATTAAGAGAATTCACCTAAGTGATATGTCACTACTTGTGTTCATCACTGTCAGACCTAAAAATATTTTTGGAAAATTAAAATATTTTAATGACTTGGAGAACTTTAAGAAAGCAATTATTAGTGTCTAAAGATTATTCTTATTTCATCTGAACAATAAGGCAGAGGCTAATCTCCCCAAGTACTCTTTAATGTCAGGTGCTAAAAAAATTAAAAATTATAAATAGAAATTATAAGAGTAAAGAGACATGAAAAAAACACCGTGTTCTCTGAAAGAGTTAGGAATTTTAATGTCAGACCTCAGAAAATGAAATTCAATACTTAACATGGAAAATCTATAATAATACATAGATATTATTTAAATGTAGATTAATAAAGATATTAGGGATTCTGGCATTAAAAACTGCATTAAAAACCTTCATCATAGTTGCTTAAATGTGTAATTTAACGTATCTCGAACCAAAGGTATGAGTTTAAGTCCAGTAACGTCCAGAGTCCTGGTCTTAGTGAAAGACCCGTCGTCCACCTCCGTCGTATGTGCCAGAAAGCTATCACGGTGCTTATGCGTCCATTTAATCACCTCTGCACACCTTCTTTATCCTCAGGTTCATTGCTTTTGCAGAATTGCTATTTTAAAACTGCTTTGCACCATTGCCCATTATCTCCATTATCTTCTCCATCTTCCAACCCTACCGATCTCACCCACACGTCTTACCGATCGACACCCAGGTATCTGTGCCCACACTGCTGTCCCCTTGTGCCTTTAGGCTCTGTTTTCACTTTGTCACCTTCTGAAACAATAGCCATTAGCGGTTTCCTGAAACACACAGAGACTGATCTCCAGGCAGCTTTCACCGAGTCAGCAGGTTCCCCAAGCTTTCGGGACAGACGTGAGATTGCCGTGGGTCTGCGTGGCCGCGCCTCTAATTAACGCCCCCGATGTCTCTCACCAAATCTGTTTTCCTTCCAGCCACACCACCCTACTTTCTCCCAATCGTCCTCACCCTGCTGCCCTCCAAGCTGAAACTGAGGACTGATCCCACGTCCCAGCCCCTTCACAGCTCTGGGCATGACAGTGGGGACAGCTCACGTCCTCTCGTCGTATTAGTTTGTGATATCCTTAGTGGGTGGCGAAGCAGAAACGAGTCAGGTTCCAATTTCTTTTTTATTCCACGCCCCTTGTTTCACACAGAATTTGAATGGCCACAGACATCTTTGGAATTCAGGTAAAGAAAATAAGAGTGCATCATACGCCGTTTGACTACAATGTGGAAATATGCATTGGGACTTTTCAATGGGAAAAAAGTGAAATTAGAAACTTTTGACTTCAAAGAATATGGAGGAAACCTCTCAACACAGATTTGTTAAACTGCTAAAACAAAATGCATTCTAAAATTTAAAATTTATGAAGCATATAAAAAAGAACAATTAAGTAGATAAATACTATTCTACATTGAGACTCAAATTGTTAAAACAACAGAAATCCAATAAAGAAACAGATTTCAGATGTAAATAAGTGATAAGGATAAATAAAGGAACCATGACAAAACCAGCAATGGATCTTGAGAGGGAGAGAGGGACATTGAATTGACCTTCACCAATGAATTACTTTTTTCTGGTTTAGTGCTCCCAGAAAAAGAAAATTAGAAAAGTATATTGCTGAGTTACATGAAACACATCAACAAAGGTAGCACAAAACTCACAACAGGCCACTTAACACAGAGCTTGACAAGCTGGTTAATGAGTACCGTCAGCACACACAACGTTTAGCATCAGTTCTTACGTAGGTAAACTTGAACTGCCAAAACATTGACCTGAAAACAATTTTGAGAAATTTCTAAAATATTTTGAAGTTGAAAGAAACACAAACCATGACTCTCTACGCCCAGAGTACTGATGGGATGAATTTTCTATTGTCTCTGTAGAGAATTAGATTGTGGCATTGTTGCCACATAAAAATGAGGTCAGAAGCTACGCAGCCATGAAAGACACCAATCTGAAAAGGCTCCACACTCTGTAATTCCAACGACACGGCGTTCTGTAAAAGGCCAAACCATGGAGATGCTACCAACTCAGGAGGAGGGCAGGGTACGTAGGTGGGGCACAGAGGATGCTTAGGGCAGTAGACTGCACTGCATGGTACTATGATGATGTGTCTATGTAATGATAAGTTTGTCAAAATCCATATACTGTAAAATACCAAGAGAGAACCCTCCTGTAGCCTATGGACTTTGGGTAATAACGGCACCTCTATGGAGGTGCATCGGTTATAACAAATGTACCTTCCGGGGCGGGATGATGGTGGTGAAGGAGGCTGTGCGTGTGTGGAAATCCTCCATACCTCCCATGCAATTTTTCTATGAAAGTAAAACTGCTCTAAAAAAATAAAGTCAATTTTAAAAAGAATATACAGTCACCAATGTGGAGAATTGGTTCTGCCTGCAGAATTCCCACACGAGAACATTCACATGATTTCTAGCTTGAGTTCGGGTGGAGAACACCCTACATTCATGAGTCGTACATCACACTTTGGTTTGGTTTCTCTGTTGTGGGAGCGCTCTGATGACAAATGAGGTGTGATTTCCTTGGAATGTGCTACCATATGATTCTATCAGAACCCTCCTGTAATTTCTAGCTCGTATATGCTCTGTGCACGGGGACGTAGAGCTTCCTTTTTAGTAGAAGGAAAAATTTTAAATGCACTTTTTATTTTACTGGAGAGTCCTCTCACTTTAACAATGAAGTTGCCCTCTCCAATGAGTTTTCTGATACTTTGTTTTGAGGGATGATGTTATTATATACTCACCAAACTTCTCTCTTGCAGATCCTATATCATTAGTAATTAATTCTGAAATGTTTTTAAAAATATTTGCCATTAGTGTCTGTGTTACTCTGGGTTCTACACAGAAACATAAACAATAGAGGAGAGAAAGAGATTCACCGTAAGGAGTTGTCTCATGCAATTATGCAGGAGAAGACCAACGCCCGGCTCAGAGACCGTCAGGCAAAGAGAAATAGTCCCAGTCACTTCCTACTCCGCAGATTGGAGGAAGCCCGCCATGTTGGGGAGGCAACCTGGTTACTCACTTTACTGACTCAAATATTAATCTCCTCCAGACACATCCTCACAGACACACCTGGAATAATGTTCAATCAAATGTTTGGGCACCCTGTGGCCCGTCAGGTTGACACATAAAATCATAGAAAATCAACTGTCACAGTGTCATATCATATAGGGGAGTGTTAGGACTGGACTCACTAGAAGAAATATGTTTTCCACATATAATATATCAGTCCACTTCCCAAACAGTGTGTGTGTGTGTGTGTGTGTGTGTGATGAACACAACCAATTTATCAAGTTTGTTTCGGTATAACTTGAACTCCTAGGAAAGGTTTCCAAATCTTCCTTCTTCTGGGACATCTTGACCTTGCAGACAAGCCTCCCACCTTGGCTCTCCCTCTTCCAACTGGGGAGCAGGACTGGATCACGTGGTACCTCAGAGTATCAGCTGCACGTAATTCCAACCTCCCATCCCTGAGTGGGGTCTCCTGAAAGAGGTCCAGGTGCTACCACAGGAAGGGGGTGAGCTCCACAGACACATCCTGAATGACAAGGCACACCGTGGAGTCCTGGCGTGCAAGAGATGGCGTGTTTGACAAGGGGGAATCTGAGAAAAGGAGACAGCCTCAGGGGAGCCCACCCCCAGCTGGAACTGCCCCTGGTGTCTCAGGGATGGGGTTTCACAGTGTTAACACTGTCACTCAAAGTGGTCCTCACCTACCCATACTTGTCACATCACCTGTTCCCCATTAAGTACTCAGCTTTCAGAATTCGGAATTCCTGCCTGCCTTCTGGAAAGCTCTAACAAACACATTAGCACGAGTGTCCTAAAATGGTCCTCAAAGTCTGCAGAAAACTGAGTTGTCAATTGGTCATTGAATTTCAAAACAGTGTAACACATCAGAGATTAGCTTCTAATCAGAACTTCTTGATTACTTCTCTGATTGATGTAAACCAGCATTAAACAAAGTATTAAAGGTACTTTTTTGCCCTTAATGGGCTGTGTTTATACTGAGACACCAACATATTTTAAGGAGATAAAAGGTAAAAATCAGCATTTACGTGGCTCATGCAATGTTTAAACCATTTATTTTCAGTTTTGAGTAAACATAATTTTCCAACACACATTAAGGCAGACCAATTAATTTGATGAAAATTTCAGCCTGATTGCTTATTCACTGGAATTAATTGACAGGTGTAAAAACGTGAAATTAATTTTGAGACCAACATTCCTGGAATATGTATTTTAAAATATAAATTGTGGCTATGTAAATACAGCAGGCAGGAATCTGTGTTGATAATGGTTTTACCTGCTTCTGCTCATCTAATATGATTAAAACATGAATTTAAAAATCTTGACTCTTTTTCTATGATAATAAAGTTTTACAAGATTGTTCCATTGATGACTTTGCCTCTAATTTCTCTTTAGCATTGACAAAGGTGTTTATGTGCATTTAGGTGCATGGAAAACCAGGAGCGTTTCAGGGGTTCTAGTTCTCAATCATCAAAAGTAAAGGACATCCCATTTCTTTCTGGGACTGTTGTACACAGACTAATCAAATTTGGGAAAAACAGACCATCATTTAAGTGCGGGCTCGATTCCTAAACCCATGTGTTATGAAGTTAGTTATATTGCACTTCTATGTCAGGTTGACCACATTGAAGTGGAGGCTATACAGAGACACCAGCAAGGTTCCCCAGGAATCTGGAATGTTGACCTTATCTTTGAGAGTTAAATTATGATGTCAACAAATAAAGGACCTGAACAAACATACACAAAACTGAGTTAAAATGGTGGAAACAATCCCAAATTACCGACATTGGGAAAGCGTATCGTCATACAGAGATGTATAGATAAGGAGAGACAGATGTGGGCAATCCCCATTCTTCCTTTTCAAACAGAAAGTGTGAATCCAGCCAACCTGAATTTGTGGGGGAAAACTCCCAGTGCTGGTGCATACGTGAACGATCTGACACTGAACGTCGAATGCCCCACTTCCCCAAGCCCACTGCTCTCACTCCTCACTCATTAGTACCACGTCCACCTTCCCAATTGCTCAGTCCAACATCTTCGGTTCTTTGATTCCTCTGATACTCCATATCCTCTCTTCATGTGCCTCAACAATGAAAATACATAAGATTCTATTTGAAGTTATTATACTTCCTTTTTAAAGACTACAAATCACAACATTTGTTCATGACTAATAAAAATTACTTTTTTTTTTTTTTTTTTTTTTTGCTTTTCACTAAGATGGTGCCAAAAACCACAAGAAAAAAGAAGATCCACACATCACCCACCTTCCAAAGGCCCAAGACACTGTGACTCTGAAGGCAGTCCAAATACCCTCGGGAGAGCGTCCCCAGGAGGAACCAGCTTGACCTCTGTGCCCTCATCAAGTTCCCTCTAACTACTGAGTCAGCCACGAAGAAGACAGAAGACAACACACTTGTGTTCGCTGTGGATGTCAAGGCCAACACGCCCCAGATCAAACAGGCTGTGAAGAAGCTCTGTGACATTGATGTGGCCAAGGTCAACACCCTGAGCAGGCCTGATGGGGAGAAGAAGGCATATGTTCGACTGGCTCCTGACTATGATGCTTTGGATGTTGCCAGCAAAACTGGGACCATCTAAACTGAGTCCAGCTGGCTAATTCTAAATTCAAAAAAATTTCACTGTAAAAAAGTTACTCTTTTTTTGAACCCATCCCCCAATGCCCATCCCCTCTGGCAACCATCATCTTGTTCTGCGTATCTATGGGGTCTGTTTCTGTTTGGATTTGTTTATTCTTTTTATTTATTTATTTTTTTAGATTCCACACAAAGATGAAATCATACTGCCTTTGTCCTTGTCTGACTACTTTCACTTAGCACGATACCCTCTAAGTCCATCTATGTTGTTGTGAATGGCAAGATTTCATTTTTTTTATTGCTGAGTAATATGCCATCACACACACACACACACACACACACACACACACACACTGGGGTGCCAAAAAAAGTATACACATTTTAAGAGGTGTTATCTATGTATTACTTTTCAAGGTTGAATTGAATTATGGTAGCAGTGTGTAGAGTGAAAATTTATTTCTGGGCTGTCTCTTCTATTTCATTGATGTATCTGTTTTTATGTCTGTGCCACATTATTTTAATTATGGTAGCTTTGTAGAATAGTTTGAAATTAGGGAATGAGAAACCTTTCATTTCATTCTTTCTCAAGGAGTTTTTGCCTATTCAGGGTCTTTTTTGGGTTCCATATAAAATTTAAGGTTAATTGTTCCAATCCTGAGAAGAATGTCCTTGGTGGTCAGCGGGCCAGAGGAAGTAGAGGGGATGTGTCATCATAGCTGCTAATGGGCACGGCGTCGCCTGTCTGAGAACACTTTGGAACTAGACAGAGATGAGGGCTGCAAAATATGGTGAACGTACTAAATTCCAACAGATAGTTCAGTTGAAAATGATTACGTTTATGTTACGTGAATTTTACTCAGATTAAAAAAGAAAATATGTTTTATTTGGTTTTAATTGATTCAGGGCTGCTCATAATAGCTCAGGTAACACAAGTGTGGTAAAAAGTGCTTTGTAAATACTAAAATACTGTGCGATATAAAGCACTGTTTCTTGTAGAGAAATCTTGGTATTTCCAACTTCACTGCTTTCTGATTTACAGTGAATTTAGTGCCAACAAACGCAATGATCCGAGAACCCGTGAAGACCAAGTGCCCTGGGAGGCTGGTGTGTTCGTCTCCTCATGAGCTGGTTGCCTGCTGGTTGCCTGGCACCCCTCAGTTAAGGACTGGGGAGCGCCTGAGTGCTCCTGAACTCCTCCCACCAGTGGCAGTGGCCAAGAACTCACCATTAGCCGTGCCCCAGACGCAGTAACCCTGGGTGCCTCCCCGAGTGCTGGGTGATGACATTCTTCACGAGGGAAGGGAGGAGACAGAACCAGAGCTTCCCTTCCTGGAGTATTGACCTGTACAACACGCCCATCCCAGCAGGACGTCTACTCACAGGTCAGAGCGTCGGAGTAGCCATCTCATTCCCCTCGCTTCACCGATGAGGAGACTGAAGCACGCACAAGTCAGAGGACACGCCCGGTGGTGCAGACCCGGGTTCAAATCCTGGCCGCTCGTCTCCGGGAACCGTAAGTCCAGTGCGTCCCTCACTCCGGTGAGGGTGTGCAGAAGCGGTGAGCTGACATTCCTCCTAAACCAAGGTGTCCCACACTTTCAAACCTGCTGCAGCACGCGGTATCATTTGAAGAGCACGGCGCATAGACTTGAAGGAGAATCAGTTTAGTCAGGAAACGCTCTTTCTTGCCTTGTATGGCATTTTGAATTTCTAGTTTCTGAGAAGCACCAGAGCGAAGAGTAGAAAAAAAATTGAAGACAGTGACAAAAACTGTGCTCAAGTCCTAAGCAGCGAACGGCGACCCAATTTATAAAGAGGACAACGGCCAGAGTCTTTGAGAGACTGGGACACTCGGTTAGAAAACAGAGGTCCGACAGGACCACACAAGGAGAAGAGTGGCCTCAAGGAGGACTGTGGCCCGGGTTTTCACACCAGGACAGCTGACTCACTGTGGGACCTTGATCAGTGCGAGGATCCGTTGAGAGGATTGTTACGAAGACCCAGTGAGATGATGCGTGTAAAGTGTAATAAGTAAATAACAAATAATAAGCCACAAGTTGGTGCTCAAAAAAGTGGCCCTGCTGACGGTGAGGATGGTTTGGACGCTGTTTGACTTCGCTCCACACCGTGACGAGGACTGGGGTCCTTGGCACTGTACCCCTTTGCCAAAACCCAGCAGAGCTGAGAAAAGCGAGCGGCTGGGCCACTTATCAACACGGGGCCTTGGAGGGGGGCGCGGCCGTGGGAGGGGGCAGCGTCTTGGCGCCCGGGCCGCACAGTCCCGCCGTGCCGCTCTGCACAACAACTTCCTGGGCTGGGACAGCAGGCATGCTCCTGCTGCATTTGAATCACTCCTGTGATTGATGTGTCGTTCCAGGGGAGTCAAATGTCCCCAGTTCAATTACCTCTCTCAAGGACATATAGGTCAATTGCTTCTCCTTCTCCATAAATATCCAAGTCAAACAAAGACCATTTCTTGGAATTTAACTCGAAATATCTCCAGCAAGATTAAGAGTTTCACATAGCGGCGACACTAATGGCAACAATTCATTCTGAGCTCATTACACAAACCCACAGACGGAAAATTTATCCTTTCTGCAAAGAACAATGGAGTGCTTGAGGAGAGAGGTCCCTCAGGAACCTGCATAAACACGGGGAGATTTACAGGGAAGTCGGGGGAGAAGTGGGGAGGGCTTTGCCCTCCTCCTGCATTTGCCGACGGTGCCTCCTGATACGAACGCCCCGTCTGCAAACGTCGAGCGCGAGCCCTGGCATCCAGCGGCGGAGCCCCCGATGGGCCGGAGCCGTAGGAGACCGTGGCACAGGGCGGCCTGGCCCCCGAGCCTGGGACCGAGGACGTGGCGCCCAGCTCGCTTTCCTGTAAGCGGGGTCGTGTGTAAGGCAGCACGACCCCGCCTCGTAGTGGTTCCCCGTTCTTTCTTGACAGGCTGCACGACGCATTCTTAGGCTGCGATCTTGGGAGATGGTGACAGGAGTCACTGAGGCCTCCCCGCGGCAGCACGGGCCACCGGGGCGCCCCGGCGTGCTGGGGGACTTACTCGTCCAAGGTCCCCGTTAGCGGTGCAACCCGGCAGCGCGAGGAGGCCAAGTGTTCAGGGCGACACACGTAAACAGGACGCTTTCGTCTGCCTCTAAGGGTCCCTGGGGCGTGGCCACCACGTTTGCCTTTCGCCCTGGGGCAGCTCTCTGTTCCTTTTGTTTTGCTTTAAGGTCCTGCTGCCCCTTCCCACAGCTGACCTATACATTCTCACCGAAGAAGCAGCTTTATTCCTTGCTTTACCAGGCCTATGGCGATGAACACGAACCCATTCAATAGCTCGTCTTGACAGAACAAAGGACCGAAAGACCCATAATTGCCTCAATCGTTACAAAAAAGCTGACAATATCCAATGTCGGGGAGTGTGGTGTTGAGAAAGAAAACCAGAAAAATAGGACCACAGAGAAGACATGAACAAAGCCCATCAGTATCTCTACGACAGTGATTGCTAGAAAATGAGTTGAATTTAACTTTTAAAAATAAACTAGAAAAATATTTGATACGCTTGTCTAGGTTCTATTTCGCTAATTTATGGAATGAAACAAAACGTTATGATAAAGACTGCGACCTTAAAAATACTTTTTAAGAATATTCAGTGACTAAAGTAAATATTCATTTTGTAATCTGAACACATATAACAACACGAGTACGATTTTATTTCCTATCGCTCCTAGTATCTCCAAGCTAAGATATTTTATGTTTACATATTTCTGAAATTTTGACTCACCCTAAATACGATGAACATAATCTGAGTATGTGGTTTTGATGTTGTTGTTCTTGAAAAATCTGTATTAAGACACAGAGTCACACACGCGGAAAGGACACTAGATGGAAACAGGTGTAAATCAGCCCAAATCCCACGTCGCTGACGGTGGCACACTGGCGTTTTGGCTTCGTTCCATAGCAGATCAGCAAGGACACCCCCATGTTACCCTGAACGGGGAGAGCAGACGCTGCCCAGAAGCTGCCATTTCTCTTTTCGGTGACAATTTACATGTTCAGAATGACCGTCTCTACCTGCACGTCAACACGCCTCACCTTTGTCTCTAACGCTGCTCCGAACCAAGCAGTTGAAGACCAGCTGAGCTCATCACCCAATAAATTCAACACGCCTTCAGAGAAAACGCGGCCCCCGTGTCACTCATCACGTGACACCACGCGGGCAAAATCTGCGTGGCCACCGACGGCGTGCGCACGGCGCGGCGGCTTCGCGTCTGACGTGCTTCTCTACGGGCACCTCATTATGTACTGGAAGTTTCCACCTTAGAAGCAGTGAATTTGATGCATTTTGGCATCAGAACTGTGTGTTAATTAATAAAATTATTCAGTCGGATGGTTAGAATCAATTTATATTAGAGTTCAAAAGTGAGCTACTCCTCGTCACTTCAGCTAAAGCAACTGCCAGACATACAATGAACTAATTGGAAGTAACACAAAACCTAAAGCCCAGTGACGTCCTCGTGTAAGTGCGTTTGGGTTTATACCTGCAAGCAAACGTGAGAGGCAGAGTGCTCTTTAGGAAGAAAATAACCAGCGTATGTGGATACTCACTGCCGTGCCACTTGGAGAATGTGGCCCCAAACAAGAGAAGGTTGTGACACCGGATTGTTAACCGTGTAGAAGTTGAGGGAATATACCCATATGTGGGGCATCTTGTTCCAAATAGATTCACTCTGAAGCTATAGGCCTCGCACAGATTGTTCTTCTATTGTTTCCTCTAAGATAATATGCCAACCCGTGCACGCAAACAGGAGTTCCTGGGCCCAGTAATGTTCGAATTACTACTGATAATTTACATCACTGCTCCTCGCGTGGTCTTGTGAATTTTTTTTACTACGTGGACTCTAGGAGGTCAATTGCTTCACATTTCAATTTACAATGAAGAAAACATCAATCAAGGGAAAGTTAGCACATTTAATACCATCCTTTTCATAAAGACCTATTTCATATGGAACAGAAATTAATTAGTTTACAGTATAGGAAATAGCTCTCTGCAGGAAACAGATGAGTGACGGGCATGAAAAACTCATCGTCCCGGGTAGAGATGCACCAAATGCACGTTTTGGCCAACTGTTAGATGGCAAAACAGTGAAGAAAGCATTTGTTTGAAGTTGAGTCTGACAGCACACAGCACATTCAAAAAGGAAATTGTGGGGTATGCCAATAAATCAGAACTTTTATCTAAAAGTTAGGATGATGATGACCTCGACGCTGCTGCTCGTGTTACTAGGTATTAATTATAAGGTAGCGTCTGTTTAGTTTATGTTTGATACGGAGCAACGATTTCTCAGGGCTGCCGGAGGTTCAGTTGCTTCTGTGATAATATATCGATTTTCAATTTCTACTGAAGTTCTTGGAAGAGAAAGATATTTTCTGGCTCACCCAGCCAGTACACATTACAACTGCGGGTAAGGCTGCTGCCACGTTATCATGCTGCTGTCCACTCTATCTGCAAGTCCAGAGTAAAGATTTATCTCTTCTCCAAGTGGTTCCTGATAGAACTTCATCAAATCAATCGCACAAGTTGAACTGTGCTTGCAGAAGAATCTGAATGTTTTCAAAAGCAAATTTAAGAGTGCTGACTACACACTCACGCACGCACACACACACGCACACACACACGCACGCACACACACACACGCACGCACAC
>PVJL010018829.1:0-15115 GCA_004026885.1 Lyroderma lyra | reverse complement strand
CACACAACACATGGACGATGCACTGTAGAGTTGTACACCGGGATCCTACGTAATTTCTACTAACCAATGTCACCCCAATAAATTTAACAATAAATAAATATATATATATATATATATAAAACTATTTAATCGCATAAATTAATTATCTATTTTTACCAGTAAAAACCAATTCATCATGCAGGCAACTTTTCTCTTGCTTGAGGCGAATAATCTCTTCTCGCTGTTCGTTATTTTCTGTTGTCTTTTCGTGTAGATCCTCTTCACAAATAGAAGGAAAAAAAGTCCTCAAATGAATACTGGTTCCTAAGAGAACACACACTCTGAATACCCCTTCCAGTTAACAGGAAGTCCTGTCAGATCCACCAAGCACACCCTGTCCCCAGCATCTCACTGCGCCCCAACATGTCACTGTGTCCCCAGCTACAAGCCTGGCCGAGGCCTCCCCATCTCCTGCTGACTGGTCTGCCTGCTCCGACCTTGCCTACTGTCCACGGAGCAATCAGGGCAATCTTTTAAAAGGAAAAGTCTGCTTGTGTCGCCTCCCCGTTAGAAGCTGTCCTAGGCCACCAAACCCGAACGCGTCGCCGTAAGCCCTGCACGGCCCGAGGCACGCTCGCTCTTGTCCGCTCCGTTCCTTGAACATGCCCCCACCTCGAACCCACCCTAGGGCTTCTGCATCGGCTGCTCCTTGTGCCTGGAAGGGGCTCGGCCCAGGTCTTCAGGCAGCTCGTTCTTCCCGGCACCCGTTTCAGCCCGGATTTTCTCTTGGAAGACGCTTTGGTCCACCCACACGCAATGAGTTTATGTCCCTCACGCTCCAGCCCACTATCCATGACCTTATTTTTCTTTAAAAAACACTTTTACTAAATATTCAAATTATAAAGTAAAACATAAATATTGATAAAGCAGTCCTTTTACTTGAATATCTTACCTAGGGATACAGAGCATTCTATAAACATCTACCGAATGCCTACAGTGTACCCCAGGAGCTCACGACTAACGGTAAATCCAAAAAAGAGATGACAAGTCTGTCCCGATGTCAACAGGCTTCCACTGTGACCACGGTTGTGGCCGAAGCTATTATACAAATGGAGACAAAATGTACCATTTGCCACGAATCGAGGCATCATAAAAATAAGATGGACTCTTTTAAGTTACCGTATATAATGTGCTCCCATGTACAATGCGCACCCATGTTTTTGGCTCAAACTTTCAGGAAACTAAAATCTTTCATTTTAATTTTTTAATTCAAATTTTTATTTGTTTTATTTAGTACATATTTTTTGTATTATAAAGGAATTTGAGCATTTATTTTTTAATTATTATAGTGTAAGAAATTTTATGTAACAAATAACTATGAAACTCAAGAACAGTCACAAGGTACAAGAAATTTTATGTCTAAAATTTTTTTATATTAAAAGAAAACCCCAATTATCATATTCCAGGGTATTATTTTGCATACGGATATCATTATTGATTTCTAGAGTTAGACTTTTAACTCATAAGCATAAATAAAAGAATCTAAGACATTTATATACATATGGAATTAGTACTACTCATGTATAACGCACATCCTTATTTTTCCCTCACAAATTTGGGCAAAAAAAGTGCACATCATACACAGCAAAATACAGTAAATCGGCCACAATAAACTTGCACGATTTCAACAGTAACTCACTGCCTCACGAGGCACGTCACGGGGACAGAGGTAGCTTCCGCCACACCACGGCTTGTCCCACAGTGGGAGTCAGTCTTTGTGGCTAATGCTATGACCATTTACACAATGTGATACTATGGGTGTGGATTTAAGACCAAAATGAAAGCTCCTCAGCGCAATCGTTTGCTCTGCCCCCAGCAGGAAAAGGCTGGAGGAGAGCAGACCTGCCTCCACACCTCTGGAAGACAAACGCGGGTTCCACTCCATCATCTATATCCATATTCAAGCACACAGCACTAATCTATTTAGTTTGCCCAGCCTTCATTTTGTTATAAAATGTAAAGTGATACTACTCAGAAAGAAAGGAACCACGAAGTTACTGTGAGAATGAAAATAGAAAAGAAGGAATTTAAAACAAGAAAACATGGACCAAAGCCACTCTGGTGAACTGTGTTGTTCCTCATCCATCCCTGCATCCCAATGCCCCTCCATTTCTCGCCAATAGTCCCACAAAGGGCCAGAGGATATTTCTACACTGCTAGACTCTGGATGGAGCCACATGACTTGCTTTGGTCAACAAAATGAGGGCGAGTGATGGTGAGTCAGGTCCTACGTGCTTCTGCTTCTCTAAGCGTCTGCCTTCCCCTGGGAAGAAATGCCCGGGATAGCCTGCCAGTGAGGAGATCAGACACAGGATGGGGAACTGCCCAGATGAGCAGTTTGGCGGGGCCCCACCCGGGTCGGCCAATCCCCATTAGCCTCCAGGTGTGTGAGTTTGGCAATGACTCACTGCTACATGCCACTGAGATGTCGTCTTGGTTCTTACCAAGCCTGTATTAGCAATGGCTAACTGGTACAGCAAAGACAGGGTAGCTTAAAATTTGTATTGCATAATGCAGCTTCCCCAACTCTGTTATTTATCTTGTAACACAAAAATTGCAGCATAATTCTATCATCATTTCATGGGAGGATCTAAAGCCAGCAACAGACTTTCAATCACAAGATTAAGCGAACCAGAATGAAGAAATGTATTCCCAGGGTAAAAGGCTTACATTTATGTTTCATCCTTACCTTTCAGTTTATTGATTTCAACCTTAAGTGTCTTCAATTTCTGCTTATAGTCTTGCTTTTCTTTCACAATACAAGTCTCCACCATCTTGGCATCGCGTAACGCGTGCTCTAACAATTTAAATTTCCCCGAACAGTCTGCAATGTGGTTGACTGCCTCAATAATATCTTTGTCCTAAGAAACAAATTTGAAAACTGTTACCTAAGATTCTTAAATCCCAACGAGTCAGTACGAAAACATTACATTTACTAAGAGGTCACTGTGTGCCGGGTTTCAGTCTAAGCACTGTGCACGTGTTAACTCATTTAATCTGCAGCTGGCCTCTGAGGTAGGTACTGTGCTATCCCCATGTGACAGATGAGTCAACAGTAAGCAGCCCACGGCCACACAACTGGTTAGTGATGGAGCTCCCGTCTGAACCGAGCTGGCTGGCCCGGGAAACTGCTCAATGTCTCAGAAAGCTTAGAACCAAGACGATTAAACTATCTAAGAGAATGTGACAGTAACAAGGGGCCCGGTGGCCCTTGAGGAAGCTTATGCTCTGCACTATCGATAAATCCATGGGCCACACTCTTCCTCCCTTTCTTTTCAGCTGGTTAAAATGACAGGCTCCAAGACCTTATCCAAAAATCTATCCAGGGAGTTCCCTGATGGTGTAGTGGCTTAAGGCTTCAGCGCTGGTGCTGTCAGCACTGCGGCCTGGGTTCGATTCCCAGCCAGGGAGCTACCCACATAACAAAAAAAAAAGCAGGGAGTTCCCTGGTGGTGTAGTGGCTTAGGGCTTCGGCGCTGTCAGCGCTGCGGCCTGGGTTCTATTCCCAGCCGGGGAGCTACCCACATACCCCCACACCCCCCGCAAATTAAAAAAAAAAAAAAAAAAAAAAAAAAAAAAAAAAAAAAAAAAAAAAAAAAAAAAAAAAAAAAAAAAAAAAAAAAAAAAAAAAAAAAAAAAAAAAAACAAAAATCTATCCAAACCAGAGCTTCTCATGGTTGCACAAGTTGTTTTAATTATTTAAAAGAGGTATTTCGGGGGTTCCCTGGTGGTGCAGTGGCTAGGCTTCAGCGCTCTCAAAGCCGCAGCCTGGGTTCGATTCCCAGCCAGGGAACCACCCAAAAAAATTAAATTAAAAAATAAAAATAAAAACGGTATCTCCCGTTTAAAAGCAATTCAAACGATACCAAAAAGTAAGTAGCAGTTCCCTCCCTCCCTCGTACATAATCACTACTATTAGCAGGTTTGTTTGTTTTTGATATGTGGGTAGCTCCCTGGCTGGGAATCGAACCCAGGCCGCAGCGCTGACAGCGCTGAAGCCTTAGCCACTGCACCACCAGGGACCTCCCTATTAGCAGGTTTTACCCCTGCGTAAGGACAAGGCTTTCGGCTATGGCATCACACGTGTGTGCCTGGGGAACCTCAGCCTGCCCGCCTCACACTAGAAGACTCGCCTATGGGGATAAAGGGTTGGGCAGACCATTCAAAAGCCAGTGGAACTTTGTGACCAGACCAGCAGCAAAAAGGCCCGGCAGTCCTATCAGTACATGAACACACTGAACACGTTCCACTGTGTCCGTCCGCCAGGTCTTCCCAGCATCGGTGTCACTGCTGGGCCAGAAACCGTGGTGCTTGATAAAGCCACTCACTGGTCACTGCCTGACTAAAGACAGTTCTGTAGCTTTTCACCTTTTCTCCTTAATTTTCAGAAAGCTTGCCCTAATCACTTCTAAACATGAACGTGTTGGGAAAAATCACACCTGAATTAGAGTGTCCCGTTCTCCCAGCATTCCCCTAGTCACCAGCTGTCAATGTCAAACACAGGTGTTGTGGCCGAAGAGACTATCAGTCACTGTTCGTAGCACGTTAGTAACTATACGCATAACTGCTTGATTGCTAATGATTTTTTTCTCCATTAAAAAAAAGCAAACATTAACAAGCAGTCTGATTGCCAGTGACCTTATGCGGTCTGACAGTGAAGACCTCAGGTCTAATCCATTGTTAGACCTCATAAGGTCACTGGCATACTGGACCATGAAATGAGCTTTGGAGACAGAGACCGAGTGTGGAGACCTGCCTCCTTTCCCAGTGCCTTGGGGACATCATTTTAAACCTGTTTCCCTTGTTTCTAAAATGAGAATTGAAAACAAACAAAGAAATAACAAGAGAACAACACTGGTAGCCCTACCTATCTGAGATGCTATGGTTAAAAGATAATGTATATGACTATATAAGCGACAAAGTACCCTGTTGAACAGAGGTATTACTATCTTAAATTACCTTTAGCTTTATCATTGTAGTGAGAGCCTGTTCTCGAGCTTGTAATTGTCCCACTTGAGCAGAAAGTTCCACTAACGTGTTGCTGAGATTTTGATTTCTAGCCTACAAGGGAACAACACAAAATACTAATTTATGAGTCATTTAAAAGCGTTCATTACTGCCACCAGCCACAATCGGGCTCATTCTTCTGTTTTGTTTTTTCTTTGTCTAACATTTTTAATAACAAAGTAGGCTAAGTAACGGTCACCAGGAAGGAATACAAATACCTATTTCTCCACTACCTCTAGCGCCCTCTCAAGACTTGTCTCTGCCCTACTGAATTATATTGGATTTGTTTATAAACATGTCTATTTCCTCATGCTGTTTATGTATAATTCTAGTTTGGCAAGAAAGAAAATGAACAAATGCCTGAAAAGGGAATTAGTAAGAGATTTCCTTTGCCAAAATAAAGTAGCATTAATGAACTTTTGTGCATTTATTTTTAAATCTGTGTTGAAGGACTTCGAATTGGGGTATTCACACTTACCAGATTTTCTTTAAACTATAGAACTGTATCTGATATAATAATCGTGTACATGATGTATTTATTGGTTGGAAAAAAATAATCTGGCTTTGTAAAAGAGATTGTCATGGAGGAAACTGAAATGCATATTTCTAAGTGAAAGAAGCCCGTGTGGAAAGGTCCATGTTATCTAATTCTAACTACATGACATTCGGAAAAGGCGAAACTATGGAGACGGGGAAAACATGCGAGGCTTGCAGGGGCTGCGGGAGGAAGGGATGGAGCAGAGAGGGTTTTCAGGGGGTGGAAATACCCTGTATGATACTACAATGGTGCTCACACGTCATTATACGTTTGTCTAAACCCACAGAATGGACAGCACCAAGAGTGACCCTAATATAAACTATGGACTTTGGGTGATAATGACGTGTCACTATAGACTCACTGACTGTACCGAATGCACTACTGTGGTGTAGAATGTCCACAGTGGGGTAGGCGGGGCGGGGGCACAGGTTGGGGCCAGGAGTACATGAGAAATCTCTGTGTGTTCTACTCTAAAAATTAAGTTTATTAATTTAAAAACAACCTCCTGCTATGGACTGACTTGCATCCCCCAAATGCAGAAACCCTAACCCCAATGTGATGGTATTTGGAGAGGGGCCTTTGAGAGACGATTCCGTTTAGGTGAGGTCGTAAGGGTGGGGCCCTCATGATGGGATCTGTGTCCTCACAAGGAAAGACAGCAGACAGCCTGCTCACCCGCCTTTCCCATCGCCGACGGCCCAGCAAGCAGGTGTCTACAGCCCAAGAAGCGAGCTCAGAAACCAACCAGCTGGCACCCTGACCTGGCACTGCTGGCCTCCAGAACCGTGAGGATGGAAATTGCTGTCACTTAAGCCACCCCACCTGTGCTATTTTGTTATGGAAGCCCAAGATGACTACTCCATTTCCAGATTTTAATTCAACGTATTAATAGATTCTAGAATATAAAAAATAGGTTCTAGAATAGTTTTCACTTATTTTATAGTGAAAACTGTCTAGAAGAGTAATCTGAAAAAATTAAAAGGGCACAAAATAAAATCTATACTATCATTATGAATTATTGATACTCATTATATTACCAAGATCTATACTGAATACCATTATAAAACAAGAGAAATATGAAGGCTATAATAAGAACAAAAATATAAGGGCTTTATCTCTGTGCCTCTCATAAAGCATGAGCTCAAAAACTATCTGCTAACTGCTCAGTTAGAACTGAAAACTAAAAAAATCAGTCTTACAGATTTTATTCTCCATACTAATATTTGTTTATCATATAAATAAAACACAAATCTTTTTTTCTTCTTTTAGTTTTTTGAGGGGGTGATTCCCTGGCTGGGAAAGACACAAATCTTCAGAAAGCATCATTTGAAGCTACCAAAACGTGATGCTACTGACCTCAGACTTTGAGAAAGGCTTTCTAAAATGACCCATCATTAATAAAATGATAGATGCTATTAAAGCAAATGGCCCAACAGACAGAAAAGGGCATCTCCACGACAGACTAGTGCTGTGCAGCTCCATCAGCACCATGAATACAAAACTATGATGGTAGAGAATGGATGTACTTTCACACACGCCCGTGAATTTTTTTTTTTTTTTTTTTTTTTTTTTGCTTTTTGGTATGTGGGTAGCTCCCTGGCTGGGAATCGAACCCAGGCGGCAGCGCTGACAGCGCCAACGCTGAAGCCTTAAGCCACTACACCACCAGGGAACTCTCCCGCGAATTTTTAATGGAAATGCAAATTCAATTTTTCAATAACTGAAACACAGAATCTCGGCTGGCGAAGCTGATCGCAAAATAAAACCCACCTCGAGGTCTTCGGAGAGGAGGGAGGCGTGGGTGGCCTTCTGAGCCATTTCCTGGAGCTGCAGTTGAGTCTTCTGAAGAGCTGTCTGGCATTCGATTTGATTCGATTCAAGAGTTTTTACCTTCTTTGTGAGGGACCTGATTATGTCAGTTCTTTTATGTAGTTCGCCTGAGGGAAATTTCATCAACGTATTCGTAGTCAGGTCTGAAGTTTAAAATGCATTGTTTTCCAACACATAATTTAAAACTAAGTGTGTTAAAGAATTTTTAAAAAGATAATAATTCTTTTAAAAGTTTTATTATAAATGTATGATTCCATACCCTATCCAAGGACTAGAACAACCCAGAAGCCCCTGTGTGTCATTCCCTCAACACAATCTCTCCAGTTTCCACTTTCCCAACCACCATGCTGAGCTTAATCATCTCCTTGCTTTTTATTAGTTTTTACCACCTATGACCACATTGCTAAACATAGTTCCATCTGAATCATGTACAAATGGAATTACATTCTGTGAATTCTTCTGTTTGCTTTTTTCACTTAAGATTATGCTCCTGACATTTGTCCATCTGTGCTGTTGCACGGAACCCATGTCTGTGCACTGTCACTGGTACATAACATCCCACTGTACGATCACGCCAGAACTTACTTACCCATTCTGCTATGGATGGCCACTTGGGCTGTTTCCGCTTTGCAGCTACAATGAACAATGTTGCTCTGAATATTCTTTTTTTTTTTTTTTAAATTCATTTTTATTGTTAGACTTACTCTGAATATTCTTGTGCATGCATCTTGGTTAATTTTTTTTTTTTGCAAGAGTTCCTCTAGAGCCATGCTACTCAACTGAGGTCCTTGGAGCAGCAGCACTGACATCTCCTGGGAACTTGTTAGAAATGCAGGCTAGGCCCCAGATCTACTTAAAATCTATGTACTAACAAGCTTCTTTAGGTCACTTGTGTACACTGAGGTGGAAATGCTGGGCCATGAGCTATATACCTTCAGGTTTACTAGGTACTGTGAAATGATTTCCCAGAGTAGTTGTACCAACTGACCCTCCCACCAGCACTGAGCAGCCTTCCTGGGATCCACACTTCGCCAATACCTGATCATTGTTGCCAGTCCGGTAAGTGTAAAACGTTATCTCAGTACGGCTTTAACTTTTATTTCCCTCATTACTCATGTGAAGGAGAACCTTACATATTTATAGGTCATTCAGTTTTCCATGCAAGGTCTATTCAAGTTTCTTATTTTAAAACCAAATACTGATGGTTATTATATAATCTGTTATCTTTGTTCTTGAGTATATTTATATAAAAGTTGACATACAATGTTATATTACACCTCATGTGCAATCTTAGTAAACAGTGTGTTTATGTGTATATGTGTGGGTGGGGTGTGATCAGAGTAAAATCAGATGACCCTCAAAGAAATGGAAAAATTATGCATATTCACATCGTCAAGTTCACAGGACACTTTTGTGTAACATAAGTAAAAAACAAGGTGCTATGTGGTTATCTTTCTACCAAACAGATCTAGTGTTTTCCCTTCTAATACTTTCTAGTATTAATGTAGTGTCAATAGGACATTCAGACTATAGGGCAGCATTAAAGAAATAATAGAATTGAAACATGAAACAAAAAAGATTTTGCAAGTCATTTGTGAGACTTCTATCATTTTAAAAGATGGCCATTTTAGGTACTTCAGATCAAATTCAATAGCAAGAGTTTAAAAACTTTGAGTCAGTTCAAGAGAAGCAGCCAGTCTTATGGCACTTTTATTCATATTCCAGCTCTAGGCTGATTTCCCAAAGACTCCCTCTTGATATTCCATGTTAACTGGAGCTCTACCCAGCACTCTCTCCATTTAAGGCCTTTGTTTGCACTACTTCTTAGTTTGCACTGTGAGTGTTCCTAAAGTCCGCGCTCCTACGGGCCAATGGAACTAAACTCCAGGACAGCAGGTACTGTGTGGAGACCAGCCGTCCTCCCCCATCGGCCCTGGGAGCCCCTTTAATGGGATGGCCTCCAGGAGTGAGGAACAGCTCTGGCTGAATGCATTTCTGACCTTCTAACTTGCTGCATCGCTCTTCCAACGTCAACACTTTCTGCCGGTCCTCCTCCCACGAAAGCAGCTGTCTCTGGTGGACCGCAACCATGTCATTGAGCTCCTTGTCGCGATCTTTCAGCTCTCCGATGAGCAGCTGCAGCTCTTTCCGCTGCCTCTCGACAGTGGAAATCTCAACTTCTGACCCAATGTTCTAATCATAGAAAAGCGGTTTCTCATTCATCGATTCTATACATCGGCCAAAGCTTACGAGGGCTGTCCGGGAAGAAACAAAATTCAGCCATACACTGTCAATGCTGCGGCCTGGGTTCGATTCCCAGCCAGGGAACTACCCACATACCAAAATAAATAAAAATAAATAAATTAATTAATGACTGTTTAAAAACATAAAAAAATAAAATAAAAATCAGCCACAAATGCCTGTTTTTCATAGTACATGGCTGGGTACTTTCCGGACAGTCCTAGTATCAGAAAACCGGCACTAGGCCAGCTACACAGAAAAGTTCGTCACATCGCAAACCGATAAATGCAAACCTTGGGCAGGTTCACCTTCAAGGCTGTTTGGTAAAAAGGAGCTATGAGTGCTCTCCACTGGTAGGTTCGGTGGAGTAAATTAAGGAAGCGGGGTGGCGTAGACACGCTCTGCGCCACAGATGCCCACGGTTTATCGTTAAGAAGTGAGCTCCCCGCCACCCGTCCTGGCCCCTGGGCTGAACAGCAAGTTTTTACCGAGGTCAGTAAGGGGATATGACGCTCCTTTCCCCCTCGCCCCATGACCTGTGTATTATTTTACAGTTTAAGCAGGAACCCGTGCCGTAAAAACCACCCAGGTTCGGCCAAAACGCACGTAGTGCCCCGAGGTTCGGGACGCGCCGGCGGAAACGGCGAGCCCGCGGGGGCCGCTCACCTGGCGCCCGGCGAGGAAGGGCCTGGAAGTGTTCATAGGTGTTTCCTCCGCCCCTGGAGAAAGTCGCTGTGCGCAGCGTCACCTTAGAAACGCCATAGGCGCGCCTGGCCGGAGCCGCGGCGGGGAACCCCGAGCCTCGGAGCCCCGCGCCCTCGGCCGGCCCAAGCCAGCCCACCCAAACCGCCTGCCGAAGCGGAACGCGCAGGGCCGCCCCGGCCTTCGGTGTCCCCAGGGGGGCGTGTGTGTGTGTGTGTGGGGGGGGGTCGCCCCCGCTCTCGCGACACCTTGGCTGCCGCGCGCCCCCGCGCGGGGGGCTGACTCCCACCCGGCCTCCTGGGGCGCAGCCGGCGCCGCTGTCCCTGGGGGGCTCTCGCGCATGGCTTATCTGGGAATGGAAAAGCCGCTATCCACCGCCCCGCAAAAAACCGGTTCTTCCCAGTGAACGATGAAGCGAATTCAAGGCTGTGTCTGTCCCCATCACCCTGGGTTGTGACATTTGAGCGGCTCACTTACTTCCCTCTTTCCCCGACTAAACTGTGAGCTCGGTCTTGCTTACTGCTGTGTGTGTATACGGGGCACCGGGAACGGTCCCTGGCGTGCAAAGGCATGAATGGTGGAGGCCGACTCCAGTCCTGGTGGTTATTAGTAATAGCCACTGGCCATCCCAGCAGACAGCTCCGAAGTAAGTACCAGGTGAAAAGGACATTTTCGAACTGATGCAGCGCTTGACTAGCAACAACCTTGGAACTTTATCACAAAATTTAACACATTCTGGGTTGAACCTAAGCTTTTTCATGAATTGTTTCAGTCACCCGTTCTTCCCACTTTTCCTCTTCATGTTATATAGGAATTGAAGTACGAACAACTTTGTATTTACATTTAACCCCTGGTCACCCACCCCTACTGCTTAACCCACCAAATGGCATTATCAGACGGGCATGTTACCAAATACAGTCCTGTAACATTTCAGCTTTACTTTTTTTGGTTGACTACGAATTTGCAAAACATGCCCTTATGTTCATAAACTCTAAAAATGTGAAAAAAATGTAAAGTTTCTTGCTTTCAAGCTTTACTGATTTGGGCGACACGTGCCTCCTTACGAGTAAATCCTGACTGGTTGTTAAAAACTATCAGATGAGTGTGCAGTAAGTCTGGGTGGTGCAATGAGACACCAGAAGGGATGTGGTTGAATGTCAATTTTCCAGCTGGGGAGCATTTCCTAACAACTCCAGAGCTTTTCCTGTTTCACCAACTTCGGTGTTAAGCTCTAAAATGCCATTGTAACCACATGTCAAACGCTGTCAAAATGTGAGTACAGAAAATACTAAGAAATGAGGGTCATCGTATGAGATTATGGTTGGTAAATATTCACCGAATGTGGCAAGAGTACTATGACTAGTGGCAAATAAAAAATCTCAATTTTTAAGTTTATTCCCACAAGTTTCCTTTAAAACAGAAAACAAAAACCTTTCAAGATGTAATTTTAAACAATGTTTTATGAAAGCTTTAAGAATGATACTGCCTCTAATTTTACACTCAGCCTAATTCAAACTGATGAGCTAAATAAAACTTATTCCAGTGCATAAAAATAAAACTGTATTTCCTGAGTAAAGGAATTTAGTAAATATAAGACAGGATCTAAAATGTAAAAATTCATCTTTAAAAATAGTAATTTATAACTTTCTAAACTAACCGCACGAAAGCTACCCTGATTTACCTCTTAAGCAACAGCTGGTTTACTGAGGCTTCTATGTAATAACTAAAAGGAAATTTGAAATCACTGTCAGCATCTACTGTTTAAATGAATAAAATACATGATCAAAACTGTATCTGCATTTGAAGTTGCCAGCTTCCTCATGGCATGGCAAACCTCTTAAACATATTATGATGAGGTTGTTTAAAAGTTACTATCTTTCTGCTAAAAATTAGTACTAGACTGAGAAAATATTCCAAAATATACACATGAAGACAATGTGTGAATTAAAGTCAATCCTTGTTCTATTAGTACATTTTAATCAGAGATTAAACTATGCTGCATTTTACAAGTCAAAGAAAAAGATTCACACATGTTATACACAAGGACAATTTTAATTCTGCATGTGCCTGCAGTAACATCCACTGCTGGCTATATATGGATTGAAACTGCATTTACCAAGAACTGTGAACATTAAAAATCTTTACATGAAGTCACATATAGGCACACAAAATCTTCCAGCACCAACAGCATACATGACACATTCCAAATGGTCTTGTCTTGATCAATTTGCTTCATCAGAGAATCGTATTTAGTAAAATTCAGTTGATGCAGAATTTCATTTTTTAAATTTACATCTTTACTACACATTCTAAGATTTTAATTATTTCTTAAAAAACCATTCATTCAAAATTGTAATTTGCATGGCAATAAACAATGGGTTCCCCAAATTTCTTGTGTCTATAGCAATTAAAATACCGTGAGTCTTCAATTTGTAGCACCTGACTTAACACCTTCATAAAAACAAAGTTTAAATTCATTTAGTGCATTCATTAAAATTGTCACCGTTTCTCGTGACAAAAACCTATTTCAATTGCTATTTCCCAGACAATATATTGAACATAGGTTTCTATTATTTTTAACTGGTTACCAGAATTTTACTCACATAATTTATAGCCGGAACAAGAACTCGCAGCCTCTCCAAATGGCCTTCCACTCAAAACAATGATGTTGATGTACAAAATGAATTTGGGGTATGCCCCCCACTTTTTTAACAGTATTAATCATGTTCCAAGTACTCTTGGAAATTATTTTAAAATACATGTGTAATAGTCTACCACATGATGCACCATCACTTCTTTAACCATCTCCCAATTGTTCATTTATATCATTTATAATTTTTGTTCTATGAGTAACATTATGAACACAAGACTTATTTTATCTTTAGGATAATGTTGAAGAAGTGGCTTAATGGGTCAAACAGTGCAGATGGTTTTAAGGCCTTTAATATACTTAACTAAGTAATCTCTAGAGTAGCCTGAATAACTCCTTCCAACAGTGTGTTAATATGCCCACCGCATGGACTTGGCTGGTAACAGTGAAGCCATTTCAACAACAAATCTGTCAGATGCTCAAGCATCCCCCAAAACGATCACACCAAAAAAGGAGATCATTATTACTGATAATGAAGCCAAATTCAAATTCTTTAAAATATTACTCAGCTTTAAATCATGATTTGATTCAAACATGACCATTTAAAACTAATCGACAGATAAGCTTTCCACGAAAAATCTACAGTGTTTTTCCAAAAACAAAAAGTTAAAAAGACAGAAAGAGAAAAGTCAGTACCAAGTGACCGAAAATTTTTATTTGACTAAATTCTATTTCATGCATAAGCATGACAGTCTCCCCTGTTCGTTAGACTTTGGCAATAAAAACAACAAGCAGCCTCGTACAGAACAGTGACAATGCCAAGGGCGAGGGTGGCCTACAGTTTTACTGTAGGATAAATATATTCTTTTTCCCCAAAGGCCACACTCCCTTGGGCTGTTATCGACTCTCAGTTCAGACCATTAAATACAAATTTTCAAAATCACTTCTTCACTTCTCCAAGATCTTCGATGCTATCGTCATCTACCTATAAAACACAAATAATTACATTTCATGAGTTATGGTATCAAACAATACAGAAGCAACATGCTTTAAAAAAACCTTTCTCTAGATACTCACCTCTGGCCATTTTTCCTGAATGACATCAATGATGTCATCTGTAAAGTCTCCCTGAATGATGATTTCATCCTCCCCTGTTACTGAGGCACCACAGGAGAATTTTTGAGCAAAAAATCTTTGTGCTTCTTTAAGATCAATTTCTATCATTTTTAAAAAAGAAAAAGCAAGATTATAATTTTAGAATTATACATCAAAGATACTTTTTCATTTTGTAATTTAATCTGCATTTTAGTTTTATAAAACAGACCGTGTTAATGGGTTTCATATTCCTTTCGGTATTACAAATGACCACAGGCAGTGGTCTTAACAATTCAACTTGCATTTTCAAGGTCAAATAAAGCCTTAGTACATAAAAATAGTACAATTGTACTATTCCTAATTCATACAGTTAAACCAAAACAGATCCAGGAACATTCATTCCAACATTACATATACACTTTCAAGTACAACAAACTTCTTTTATTTATCCCTTTTTATAGAAGAGTAACTTACAGTAGAGAAACAAACTCAGTATTTATACTGTAGCCCAGCCTAGTGACTGTTTTTCAATCTGTGCTGTCACATGAAGGGACCATGGTTTACAGTGTACTATTCACTCGGGGTTTACAGGAATGGAAGGGGCTCTGAAGCAGGACACTGGGACACTACCCACCTTCCCTAGCCCTCTTCTGTCATTCCCAGAGAGGATGAGCCATTCTTTGTCACTAAGCCTGCAGGGACAGAGAAGCAGCACTGGTAGGCTCCAAGAAAACCCTATCTAGTCCTCCCCATTCTACACAAAATGTGCCCAAGCAGGAATTCCTGAAAAGAAAAAAATTACACCAGTCCCCTCTTCAAAAGATTTCAAAATTTCTTTAAAATTTGATTCTGAAGCTCTAGTAAGAACTAAAAAGTCTTCTATCTTCTTAGCAAAAAATAAGAAGCTATGGTACATATACACAATGGAATATTACTCAGCTGTAAGAAAAGATGAAATATTGCCATTTGCAACAAAATGGATGGACCTGGAGATCATCATGCTTAGTGAAATAAGCCAGACAGAAAAAACAAAGAACTGTATGACTTCACTCATATGTGGAATATAAAACTGA
>PVJL010018828.1:0-15116 GCA_004026885.1 Lyroderma lyra | reverse complement strand
ACCTGTTTCCGCTCGGCACCCCTTTTAAACCCCTTTCTATCGGTGGCACCCCTTGTTTTTAAATCAGCTGCTTTTAAGCACGGATGCTTCTGTTCGGGGCCTGGCCTAATGCGGATCCGTGGAAATGGGGTCACGAGTGAGGGAAGGAAGTGACCCCACTGAAAGTACCGACCACAGACGGAATGCTGCGGCATTCGTAACGGTTAAAATCGGTGATGACGGTCAGGTGTTTAACGTTAAATAAACGACCTGAAAAGAACCACAGCTACAGACAACTCACGTTTACTCAGCAACTACACTGATCCCACAGTCTGGCTACAGATGCATGTATAGGTCTGGGGAAGTTCTAGAACCGGCCCAAATGGATCGTTCTGAAACTGCGTCATGACCGGTAGCAGGGTGCTTTGGGGGCGGGTTCACCGCCCTCAGCCATCACCAGTGGCCGACGTGATCTCATCGGGAAGTGTCCCCACTGACCGTGACCCAGACTTAGCATTTATTGTCCCATAACTGACGTTTTACAGTTTTCAACTTTACCTGTTTCTTCGCTGTTACTGCGTACCCCTGAACGGCCCAGCACGCACCCCCAGGGTACACGTGCCACCGCTTGGGAGCCGATGCCTTAGGTGTATTTTGACGTCGAGATGGTGAGAACGTGGCCTTTATTCTGTCTCAGAACTGGAAAGGCGTTCGTGGAAGGGACAAAGGGACATGCGCCCGCCGCCGGCAGCCTGCCTGCCCCTGCTTACCCGCCGCGGGGGTGCTGTGCGTGCAGACCGGCTGGCCCCTTCCCCCTAAGTCCTGAGTGTGCCTTCCTGGGGGGCTGCCTGGGGGGCTGGGTCTCCGGGGACACCCAGGGGGTGCTGTGCGTGCAGACCGGGTCAGCCTCTTCTCCCTAAGTCCTGAGTGTGCGGTCCTGGGGGAGCTGCCTGGGGGGCTGGGTCTGCAGGGATGCCCAGGGGGAGGGTCCCACCAAAAGCCCGGTGACAGCAGCTGTCACTGGTACAGGTGAATGTCACTGCAGAGACAGCCTTGAGTCTCAGTCTTGTCACCAGTGAAGCTCACCAGGTAGGACTCGGGGTCCGCTTAGCGAGCTCGGGGCGGCCGGCACTGGGCAGCTGGCGGGCCCCTGACTCCTGGTGCTTCAGGGGAGAAGGCGGAGCCGGGGCCCCTGTCTCTGTGTTCCCCAGGCAGCAGCCGCAGCGGATGGACCCCCTGGCTAAAGAATTTTTCTGGAAAATATCTTCCAAGTCCAGATTGTAGGAAGTTGAAAACCATTCTGAATGTTGAAGAATGCATTAATATGAGGCATACGGTGACCCCTAATTTAAAAAGTTACAAAAGCAGTTTTAAAACAAGTTTTGGACAGGGGCAACCCATTTTTTATCAGAGGACGTGGTTTTAGAAGTGCTTCTTCTGAACGCTGTCAGTGCTCCCAAATCTGTCCGCACCTCAGAGCACCCTCCGAAGTGTGAGGCACGGATTGGGCTCTGTCTGATGCCACCGTCATCGGTCTGTATTCGGAAGGTCCCACAGAGAGGCTGACGTGCGAACTGCTGACCGGAAGCCTCATTGCATCCTAATTCTCTTTGTCTTCATTTAACAAATAAAGCTGTTGTTGAAAGATGTTTGAAATACTTTTATTTATAACTAAGCCTCTTTTACAAGGTGCAGAAATTTGGTAGACATTTATTATTTTTTTTTCCATAGGACAATGGGTTTAGAGGCCATTAAATTGTGATGATGTCACGTGCATGAGAATTTGGTTTAATACACGAAATCCTAATAACAATTCTAATAATGTTTTATCATGAAGACTTTTAAAAATTAAGTCTAGGGGCTCCCTGGTGGGGTGGTGGCTAGGCTTCGACGCCGCGGCCTGGGTTTGATTCCCAGCCAGGGAACCACCCCAAAACAAAAACAAACAAGCAAAAAATGAAGTCTAATTGTGCTTGTGAGGATATCTATGATACTAACCAAGAACTCCCTTGAGTTAGAACCTAAACTTTATCTACTGGATACCACCATTAATTTCGAAAGCAAGCAGATCTTAAAGTCTCTGCTTTGTCAGAATTTATGTGCCCAATTTTAAAAAGTGGAGGGGGAAGAGAGAGAGAGGTTCAGACAGGGAGGGAGAGGGAGGGAGAGGGAGGGAGAGGGAGGGAGGATTATTACTGTTTTCGGAGTAGCTTGTGTATGTCAACAGTGTGTTAGGCATTTAATGAAATCTCAGCACCACTGGCTGGTGAGTTCCCACCCACTTTAACCCATTTTGCAGGTGAGGACACGGGAGTTCTGGCACTTGCGGAAGCTGCCCAGTGTCCCTACGTTACAAAAGGCAAAGACGGAGGAATTGCTTGCCTCTTCGGTGCTGAAAGCTTAGGCTGAGTTCTCCCACTGCGTTTTAAGTCTTGGTGTTTGAAAGGGGGTAATCCCGCCTCCTTCTTTTGTCACTGGACTTGCCCTAATAGAGAATGCCTGTGAGGCTTTTGCAGGTTCAGGGGTGTCCTCTCCTTGGGGTGGTGCCCACAGGGGCCGGTCCTCCAGGAGCTCTCCCTGGTACTGAAAAGTCCCAGCCTCAACGCCACTCATGTCCTTGGGTCTCGTGTCCCGGACCCCAGCAGACTGCAGCAGCTCGGTCCCGCCGTGTCCGTGCACGGCTTCCCGCCTGGGTCCCGGTTACACTCACGGCCGCTCAAGTGGAACCGCCTGTGTCAGTGCCCCTGGCTATCCCGATAGCCATCATTTGCCCACCCTCTGACCTACAGACTTGGCCTTCGGGGAAAAGAACAAAATGAGAACCAGTCACTGCAGACGTTTGAGCTCCATTAGAAAGTCGTCATTTGAGCGGCGATTCCCAAGCAAGTGCGTGTTTAAGTGAGGGACTTGCTGTTTCCCGCATTCATTTCGTATCGTCACGTCTGGGTTGCTCTTGGCATTTAAGTTAACGAGCAGTTGGAACTGGATGAGTCACCTAACCTCTTCTGCTCTAATGTCCTCTTCTGAAAAACAAATGGGGTTCCATTAGACGGTCCCTCCCATGACTCCTGGATCTCCGTGTTTTTTCAGAGCCTTTGAACTGTCCTGTGACCGGCCAGCCAAGGGTTTGCAAAGCACCCATTCTGAGATAATTTAGTTCCCAGTGTGACATTTCTCCAAATCAGTAATCCTACCATGCCCTGATGCTGTCCGTCTGTGTTTCGGGGGGTTGGGGGGACCCTTTCTTTCTCCTCTCTGTGACCATTGCCCCTCAGTGCCCTGGAAACCAGGCTTAAAACAGAGTCCTCAGACTCCCGGAAAGCCGCAGTCCAAAGATGTGGCTTCTTGTGTGTCGTACACACGTGGGCGGGCGTGTACGAGTGGACAAATGTGAGAAGACGCTCTCCTTTATGACTGTACCAGCTCCAGTAAAGGGTTCTGGGCATAGCATCTACTCAACAAGCACTTGCTAACTAAAAATAATAATAAAAATAAAAATTAAAAAAAAATATATATAAATACCATTTTAGGTTCCCAAGCAGCCATATAAGGGCCACTGCCTTCGAGGACAACATAATTTTAGTGTGTACTTAAGTCACGTGGTCATTAATTTATCAGGAAGCCAGTGTGCACGGGACATCGGAGAGGACCGCGTCCTAAGTGTGAGCGCACTGCGGGAGCTTGGACACGACGTGCAGGACTGTGTTCCTGCCGGTCATTCATTGTGTCCTTTGCATTCGGTGTCATTTAACACGTTGCCCGTCAGCACACACACAACTCGAACGTGGCTTCTGCAGTGTGACCGTGTGATGCCCGCGGGTGCCATCACGTGGGGATGTGCCAGCAGCTGCGGGCCCGTCGGAGCCGCGAGCGCATCACTGGGCGCGTGTGACACGCTGTTCCTGGGTCCTCCGAGCAGCGTCTCAGGTCCAGAACGAGTCGATGACCCAAGGCCCACAGGACATGTCAGGGGAGGCTTGGGTAACAGAGTCCGGCATTCACCGCCAAAGGGCAAATGAGAACTGGTGACGCCACGGCGACCTCTGAGTGTGCATGTCGGCACCGCCGCGGGGCTCGGCCGGCCTCTCCTGTGGCTTGTCACGCACGCACGCTGGTTCCCCACAGCGGGGTCCTGCTCTGGACCCTCGGGTGGGGGGCACGGGGGGGTCTCGGGGGTGCCTGTGAGGCAGCCTGAAATCCTTCAGAGCAGAGTGATTTCTCTGAAGCACGAAGTCAAATTGGTGGGGAGGCTGACAGCAGAATCTGAGAGGACAATTAACTTGTCACTGCTTCGCGTGACGCAGGCCTTCTGCTGAGCTACACGCTAACTTTGTGATTAGTTGTTGAATTGGTGAGACACTCTGGGTCTAAGGATTCGAGGTGAGCGTACTTTAGGGCGTCCAGACTGCACGTGGCCGAGGCAGCAGGCGCCCTGCCTTTGTTCTCACACTCTGGGGGCTCTGTCCTCTCTGCGGACGTGTTTTGCCCTTCAGGTTCTGGCGAGTATCTGGGGCATCGGATTAGTTTCCTACGGCGGACGTAACAAATAGCCCAGATGCCGTGGCCTAAGGCAGCATAAAATCTATCCTCTTACCGTTCTGCAAGTTGCAAGTCCCACATGGGTGCCAGGGCCCCACGGGGCTCAGCTGGAGGTGTCAGCAGGCTGTGTTCCTTCCCGGGGGAGGCTCTACGTCCCTGGCTTTTCCAGTTCTTGTAAGGACCAGCCGCCCTGGGACCGCTCTCTCCACCTTCCAACCCAGCCGTGTCCGGTCCGGTCTTTCTCACGTAGCGTCACCTTGACCTCCTCTTCCATGTCGAAATGTCCCCCTGCCTCCCTCCTGTCTCCCTCGTCCACGTCTAAGGGTCCCTGTGAAGAATCCAGAGTGGTCTCCCCATCTCAGCATCCGTGACTTAACCACATCTTCCGAGTCCTTCTGCCACATAAGGGAACTCCCACAGGTTCCAGAAATGAGGGCCTGGACGTCTTGTGTGTTGGGGGGTCACTCTACTGGCCACAGGCCCCCAGTATAACGTACCACGTGCTCTGTACTTGGTTTTCTCTGCTGCATAACCCCCTGAACGGATGCTGTGATGTCACCCTGCATTCCTTTGGCTCATTTACACTGATACCCGGTCCTGAGGCTGAATGCACCAAGTAAGGAATAACGAGGCACAAACCAAGGCAGACGAGCCAGTGGTCAGATTCCAAGGGGACACAGGACGTCAAACAATCCTTAACCAAATGCCGGGTAGCGACGCAGTCAAGGTCAGACCTTAGGTTAAACACAACAGGGGAGTTGAGAGTCAGAGACTTCAGGCACACTCAAGGCCACCAGCTGCCACCAACGCAGCCCGAGGAATCCCAGCACTGTGTCACGCGTGCGTAAACACAGCAGGACGACCTGGTGGCCACAAAGCACGCGGAGATGGTGCAAGTGAACGCTCACGGGGGAGGTTTGCTCGCAGCGTGGACTTTGCCAAACACCCGGCTGTGCCCGGGCACCTGCGGGGCGTGTGAGGGACTCTGCCATCGCACTGGACCGTTTTCGTCTGTCACCGTTACAAGTGGTTTTTATGTACCGCGGGCTCTGCTGTGTCATCTGAAAAGCACTTACGAATGCATCCCGTCGGGGATTTACTAGCTGTCTTCTCGTGACCCAAAATTGTTAGACACCCTTTTCTGTCACTTTCCTAGATTCGGCATCTCTGTTTATTTAAATATTAGAATTCGTTAAGCATGGAAACTTCCATCACTTTGTGAAAGGGAATGGCTGGCCTCAACCGTAGAGACTTCTGTTTGGCTGAATTGTTCACACGAAATGTTTAGGCAAGAAAACTAGGTACAGATTATTGCTTTTATTTGTTGAAGTTCCATTTCCATCGAAGAATTCTGTAAATGCGACGTGAACGGCTTGAAGATACGAGTGCGTAATCTGGGGAAAACACGGAGAGGGAGCCGAGACGGAAGGCCCTAGAAGGTCGGGCCTGAGGCTGTCCTTTGTGAGGGGGGGACGTGGCCCCGCGGGCGCGAAGCCTCTTGGAGGGGCGCTCAGAGCGCGCCCCCGTCTGCAGCCCTCTGTGCCGTGGCGGCTGGGCCCCTCCCGGGAAGGTGAGAGCGGCCTGAGGCGGCTGCTCCGAGTGGCTTGGGGGTGTGTCTGCATGGGGCTCCCCCCGTCTCGGGCCAAGCAGCCAGAGGCCAGAGAGGGGCACAGGCAGTGCGAGGCTGGCCCCCTGTTGCGTGACCCCGGCCCCGCGCAGAGCTTGTTCGCTCGGAGTGGTCAGTCCGGCGGGCTGTGGGCGCCGTGTTGCTGCCACCGCCACCCTCGCCACGGGGACGGGGTGGGGGGACAAGTGGAAGGATAGTAACAGTGTCTCCGCTCTGCCCCTGAGCGTTAGGACCTTCCTGTCCCACTCTTGTACCCAGAACCAGAGGAGCCTCCTGTGTCTGCGCTGATGCCGGGCACCACGGGGGTCCTGGAGGGAAAGCGGGAAACTCACTGCCCGTTCAGGGGTGCTGCCCCCACCCCGCCCTGCTGCCCTCAGAGACCTCAGCCAGCCCGTCCGGGCTCTGCAGCTGCATTTAGCAGAAGAGGTCCGGTGGAAGGTGTTCACTCCCTGCCTGGAAGGGGAAACTTCCAGAACGTGTGGGCGGCGCCCTCTCGCCTTCTATATGCCGCTGCCTGGAAGCTTCCGCGCTGCCAGCCGTGACCCTGAATTTGTCTTTACCACAGACGGGGCGCCGCGACCCCCGGGGCCCGTCACTGCCAGGCCGTTTCCGATTGGACGGCAGGAGAGGGCCCCCGAGCCTAGGAACGCCCGGAGCGCAAGCACAGCCGCGCAGACCCCGCCCTGGGGCGGCGGGTGGCCCCAAGGCCGTGTGTACGGGGTTGATTTTAGCAAGTGATGGGCCGAGGGCCGGGAAGAAGGGTAACCTGCCGTTGTCACGCGGGACGTGAGGACAGCGCCATCCGGTGGGCGAGTGACTGGCAGGGTGACAGCCCTGCGTGCAGATGTCAGCATCGTGGCCTTGTGGTGTTATTGGGGTTTCTGGAGGGGGGACACTAGGGAGTTGGTAGGAGAGGCCAGAGCTTGGGCAGAACAAGTAATTGGAGTCGTGAACGGGGTCACTGAGCTGCAGCTGTGAGAGCAAATGAAGTCCACGAGAACAGAGACACGCAGGGAGGGGCGGAGGAGGGAGCCCGACCTGGGGACATCCGTTGTTTGCAGGTGGGATGAGGACATGGGGGATCGGAGGGGTTGGGCCCACCCACGTGAGGCCAGAACGGAGAGGTGCCGAGAGCACTCCGGTAGCCTTCAAGCAGACCTTCAGGTTTGCTACCGAGGTGGGCACTGATGGCTTGGGGGGTTGGTGTCCCCAGCCCAGAGTGGGCACCTGCGCCCCTTCCGAGCAGACGGCAGAGGTGAGGGGGAGCTGCTGGAACAGCGGTGGGCAGGCGCTTGCAGACGGAGACACATGAGCCGGCACGACAGCGACGTTGACCGAAGACGGAGAGGGTCATGGAGGAGGAAGGCGGGTCCAGGGCCCGTGGTGGACCGGCGTCATCTGGCGTCCCCTTGTCCTCCACGGTGCGTTTCTCCCGCTTGCCTGGCTCATGTCTTACCCGCTCTGTGGGACACCCGCTTCCTCTGCCCTGCCGGAGCCCACTCGCTCCCGGACGGCGTCCCTGAGCACCTGCCCCCACCCCCCGCCGCCCGGAAGAGCCTGCGTGTCTGTCCCAGGGGACCCTGTCCCAGGACGCTCGTCTCTCTGCCTTTGAACTCGCCGGACTGTTTGTAACTGTCCATGTCCCTGGATGCCCCACCTGCCTACCAGCCCCTCGTGGGTGAGGACCGTGTCCTGTTCAGCTGAATGTCACCGTCACTTCACACGTGACGTACCTGTGTGTCGTTGCTGCTGTTGGCTGAGCACGAGAGGCGGCCCGAGGGGTGGGCCTGCCCGCAGTCGCAGGACGGGTGGCCGGGACCCGCTGCCGGGGCTGACGCTGGCCAAGGGCGTACAGGGTAGTGTGTCTGCAGGATCCAGGTGCAGGTCATGTGAGTTATCGAAGAATCGTGTCGTCAAAGTTAGGGTGCCGGTGATGCACCCGTGGGTACGCGCAGGAAACGACGCCGAGGGCCGATGGAGAACCGTGTCACTGTCGGGGTGGGGGCCGTGAGAATGAATGGTTCCTCAAACGGGGTTCCTCATTCAGCCGTGCGTCCTTAGGGGGCCCGCAGGCCACGGCACACGCTCTGAGGGTGTCTGGGCTCTGTGCAGAGGACGGGCCGCCATGGCTGCAGGGCAGCAAACGCTCCTTTCTGAGCAGATCGGGGAGGGAAGGCCCGGGAGGCGCAGCTTCCTGAAGTCCTGTCCGCGGGAAGGCGGGGGAGGCAGCCAGGTGGGAGGGGAGGGGACCCCACGCCCACGGGCACCCCGACCTCATGCCCAGAGTGGAAAATGAGTCTGGATCTGCTAGGGGCCCAAGGCCTGGGCTTCGGGTTTGCCTGATGTGGAGATTTGTGCTGTAAATTCCAGAAAGTGCCAACAAGAAAAAAGGAATCACCCTTATATCCACCGGCCCCGCTCCGGCAGCATGCAGAAAGCCCGCGGAGCGGCTCTTTCACTCGGCACCAAAATATAGTGGCTGGGCAAGGGGCGAACGGATGCCCCAGGTGCAGGTAAGGAGAGGTGCTGGGGTGACGGGACGCTGGGTTCCCCTGCACCCCGAAACCACGGCTTTATTCACACGCACACACGATCACAATCATCACGACGGAATGTCTTTTTGTTATTAAAAGCCAAACACGACTTCCTTCCCCGCCGAAATGAAAAAGCTCCTTGAGTATCACTTGGACGAGGAGGGGGCCGTTCAAGAAATGGTGGGGGGGACTGTGTTATTCATGGGGGAGAAGTACACACTGTATCCCTCCCTCACACCCTCACACCGTCCACGCCTGATGGGTTAAATAAAAACGTTAAAGTGAAAGATAAGACTTGAAAACTTCAAAAGGATAAGGAAGTGTCTTTCTTACTCTGGGAAGGGACGGATTCTTAAAGAAAACCTAAAAGCATCATCCACAAAAGAAATAACGGACAAGGAGCGGCTACATTCAAAGTAAGAGCACATACAGGTGAAAGTTAAGACGTGCACTGGGACAAGACGCTGCAGCAGCAACACTCGGCGGAAGATTAGTATCTAGAATGTAGCAAGGACTCTTACGGTCCGTCTTTAAAGTTGACCATCCGATTCAAAAAATGGACAAGAATTCAATCATAAAATTCATAGAAGAAGAAAACCGATGGCCAAAAAACTAAGGTGTTCAGCCTCATTAGTAATTAGACAAATATGAATTTGAACTGAATGAGATACAATTTATTTTTCACCAGTTTGACAAAAATAAAGTATTGGCAAGGCTCTGGCTCAGTGGAAATCCCGACACAGTATTAATGGGAAAGTGAATGGACCATCAGGCCCTGCTCAGGAAGGCGGAACATTCCAGTAGCTCAGCAGCAGCTCTGCTCGGAGGGTGTTCACGTGACAGATCCCTGGGGATGAACACGGGCGCGTGGGAGATAACCCCAAAGTCCATCCTCGGGGGGATGGAGGAAGAAAAACGTTCTACTCACAAAATCTTCTTACGTGAAAATTACGATGGCAGAGAAACCACTGAACTCGCGCCTCAGGAGCAAAACCAGCCTGAGGCACCTCTAAACCCCCCACAGTCTTCGTCGGTTCTCGCTCTAAGTCGCCTCAAATAAATAGACCTGCTGGGAAGAAGTAAAGCTTTCCTGCAACTCAGGTGCAACCTGGAGTCTACGTGCGGACAGGGCGGGCCCCCCGCCCGCGGTGCTGGGCTGCGCTCCATCCCCCCGACGCCGATCCTGCAGGAGAGTCCCCACCCCGCTGGGGTGTTTCCGCTGGGCCAGCACTGCCCTTCAGGAGCCGAGACAGCAAGTCCAGACACTAATATTGACAAGTGCGTGGACGCCAACCTGCAACGGGGTCCAGCTTCTCCTTCTGCGCCCCCCGTAATTCAGATCCACTTGTAATGATTTTTAAAGGAAAGGGAAGGACAGAAAAGCACAAACACAATGGCTATGCGCTTTACACGCGGGTCTCCGGGCGGAGGGACAAAGACTCCCCGGGACGCCAGCTGGGACACTTAGGTGCCGATGTGCTCTAACCTTGGGCAGTTAGTGGTTCGCCTGTCTCAGCCTCCGTGTCCCCATCTCTAACAGGACGTGACATCTACCTGCCTGAGAGTTTCTCACAGATCAGGGACCGGCCCTCTGGGAGCTGGGAGGGGTATCAGGGCTGAATAGGACACCCTCGTGGGCTGGCGGGCAGGGGCAGCTCCACCACAGCTGGATCCGTAACACAGTGCGCGGGAGGCTGGTGACCTGCACAGTGATTAACCGCATCAGTAAGGTCATGCCTGTCTCGGCGCTAACCCTCCCGCCCACCCTCCTAGGCGGACTTGGAGGGAAACGGAGGCTCTCACGTTTACAAGGCCGCCTCTGGCCCGGTCTGCTTACCGCACTGGTTTGGGCTCGCAGAAAGGAGCAAGACTGCCCGGGGGCGGGACCAGCTGCCAGCCTGCGGGGCCCACGTGGAGGTGACGGGGACGCACCCGTCACTACAGGAAGGGAGGCAGAGCCTTAGTATCGATGTTCTCACATCCGCTAGTTGTTGTCGTCTTCTCATACTTTAGAAAAAGTAAATGTGTGTCATACCTGTCACAGTTGGTGTAAGAACAGGCTGCCTGCTTTGTAGCGTTAACAAGGACCTACCTAGAAATAAGTAATTACTGTGAATTTCAGAGCTAAAAATCTTTGGTCGGAAACAGTTTGAGTACTTTTTCTCATCAAGTGGGATGTTTGAAAATAGTTAATCAATTAAAACAGCGCACTTCTGTGGGCAAATTCCCCCTATTTCTTCTAAAATAAACCAATCTTGTAAAATGACTTGAAGCCTGGCACTGCGGAAGCTGACTAACTTCTTTAATACAATCATCAGCCATTTCTTTTTCTTGCTGAAAATTAAGCATAAGCTTTAAAGTCTAATACTAGTTAACAGGAATTTCAACTAATTTTTGTGGGGGGTACACCTTTACAGGTATACCCTAATAACTGGCATTAAGAGATAAGCCAAAAAAATATTCAACTGCTGAAACAAAACGACGTGTTTGCAGTCGGCCTCGTTCTCTCTCTTCAGCAGCAGCAAAGCAATAAACTGTGGGCAGCCCTCACTAGGACTTGTTTTCCTCAGGGGCCTGAGATGAAATTTCGTTTTCCCACTTTAAAGCACGCGCAGAGGGCATCCTTTTCTCCATAAATTTAGCTTGGTGCCTTCCGTCCGACGGGGAGGGGGCTGGGCGGCTGCGTGGAAGGAAGCCGGCAGCCGATGACCTTTTCCAAAGTTCACGAGCGCCAATATTCATCCTGTTGCCCGAATAACGGATGGTTCCGAAGTCAGGGCGTGGAGGGGTTGCTAAGGAAGCGTCACGGTGCGTGCTAGCGTGCACCCGGCAGAAGTGGTCCTTAAGGTCATGGTTGGCTTTAGGGATGAAAAGGTCCCTTGTCCTGCAGGGGCCGGCGGTCGACCCGGCTCCGGCTCTCAGCACCAGACCGCCTTGTTGTAGCGACGGGCTGGCCGTCCGGGGCTAAATGAGGAAAAAGGCTTTATGGCACTTGGCCAGCTGGAAACGTTCGCATTGCTAGTTGCCCAGAATGTGGATTGTTTTCCCAGATCGCCAACCAGAGGCGTCAGCCTGCCGTGCCGCTGACGGCGTGTCCCAGGGTGCGCGTGGTTCCTCTGCTTCTCTCCTCTACGTGGGCTCCGAAAGATGGCTTGTGAGCTGTGCAGTCACTAGCTCCTGAGGGTCCTTAACATCATGCCACTCCCCGTCACGCCCGAGCGAGTGCTTCCAGGCTGGTGAGCAAGCTGGGATTTTTTTTTTTTTTTTTTGAAGAACTGTTAAAAGAAACAAAAGCTAAAAAAAGAAGAGAAAGTAATAAGACACAGAGCTAAATTGCAGCCATCCAGAGTTGACAGAGTTTTGTCACATGAGCTTCCAAGTGATAATCTTTTCCTTTCAAGCAAGGAAAAAGGTGATAGATCTTTTTCTTTCCTGGTGGTTTGGCAAACTTCTCCGTCATCCGGCTCCAGAGCAATACGAAAACACACAGAAGAACGCACCGTTTCTGTCTGTCCCTGCAGCCTGCTTCGTCCCATCTCTTCAGAGAGATGTTTCTGGTGTCCAGTGCTGCCAGTCTACGACTACGAGCCCTTGTACTTCACAGTAATTTTCAGGGTGGAATTTATTTATTTTTTTATTATTTTTTTTTCCAGCTATTGCCATTTTGCGTATTTTTATTTTCTTTTATTTTTAACAATAATAGCAGTATAATAGACATGCAATAAACTTTATTTAAAGTGTTCAAGTTATGGTGTATCAAGATATGCATGAAATCACGACCACAGTCAAGATAATCAACGTACACATCACCATCTAAATATAACTGTATAACTAGTTTCCTTTTTTGACTCTTTCCTTGACCACACCTATGTCCTTAGGTAACCACTGATCTACTTTCATTCAGATTACTTTCTGGAATCTCATATAAATTGAGTCATACAACATTAATCTTTATGTCTGGCTTTTTAAATTCAGCGTAATTATTTTAGACTCAGCTATGATTTTGTATGTATCATAGTCATTTCATTTTCAATGTTGAATAGCGTTCCATTATGTTTGTATGCCAAAATTTTGGGTTTCCAACTTTTGGCTATTATAAGTAAAACTGTTATGAATATCAGCACACAAGTAGTTTTTGTATGGAAAATACATACAACATCTAGCAATATAAAGGGTGCATGATATAGAAATATAATACTTATTTTATGTTTTAGGAATTTAAATGAAAGCAAGGTGCTGGGGTTAGAGACGATGACACCCAAGTCCCACTCCCTCCACCTTCTGGTGGCAAGTCCTTTCCTGACACCCTGGCGTCCTACCTTCCGTTGTCATTGTTGTTTCTATTTCCCTTCTTGGCTTTCGGAGCGAGCCGGTGTTTACATTTGAAAGGCTTCGCATGGAGGTCTGGGGATTCTCTAGAGAGGCTGGAGTCCGTGCAAGGGAACTTCCTAGAGGGCGGAAATGCCAGATCTTTTTTTTTTTTTTAATTGAAAAGTTTTGGAGGAAGTCTTTCTGAAATAATGTCTTAAACACATCTCAGCCTTAAAAAAAAAAAAAAAAAGGCGACAGCAACACCTGAACATGGTTGCCGAGCCCTGGGATGGGTTGGGATATGATACTTCTGAGATTCTCCGGGCCGGCCCGAGGGCCGGTTTGCCCGCCGAGGAAGGTTGCTGGTGGTTTTGTGTGCCTATAGCTGGATTTAGGGTTTTCGCGTCCACTGACTTACTGTCACCTAGAAAAAAGTTACTTTGTTGCGCTCTTGCAGGGTTCTCTGTCCTGCTTCTTACTAGGCTGTTACCTGGAAAATTGGAGAACGCACCAAGGAGCCTGCGAGGACCCTCTGTCCGGGGGGAGCTCGTGCAGCAGAAATTGGAGTCCGAGGCCTCGTTCCCTCCTATTAGCTCTTGCTTATGTCCTGACAAGCTAGAGGGTCTCAACGTCCTGAAATTGGATTTGTAAAATAAAAAAGGAAAATAGTTGGCAATGAGACAGTTTTAGTTTTTGTTTATATGCTCATTGGAGGACATGAGAAAGGCACCAAGCAACAGGGAACCAGCTGTCACTACAAAACCCGCGTGTTTGCCCCCCAAGTGTGCTAACGAGATTCACCTGGAATACTAAGTACGAATTACTTTATGGGCAACGAGAAATGGTCACGTTCTCGGGATCACAGAGGCAGGACGGGACCCAGAGGTCTCCCAGCCCCCATGTACAGGAGAGGAGGCGGGGTCGGGGCGCAGGACAGCCAGGGGACCTCCGAGGACGAGCACCTGGTGACAGCTTTGGGGGCCGTATTCCACAAGCACCAGGAGTCGTGAGGGTTTTGAGAGGGAGTTAGTGTGCAGTGGCTCCTGTGTCCTCGGGCTTTGCCGTGTGCAAGAGGGCTGTAAGGCGTTGGGGAGGCTGGAAGGAGCGGTCAGCCCAACGGTGCAGATTTAATAGCGGGAATGCATCCCACGTGGGCACGAAAGCGGACTTTCCAAAGTTTGCAGGTTCCTCGCCGACCCTCTTCGAACAACACGACTTTATTTGTCGTCTCGCCAATGGGCCTGACAGCTTGTGTCGTTCAGAGAAGATCTGATCCGGGTCCGACATCACTCTGGTTTCAGGGAAACATGAATATTGAAGGTGGACCTTAGGGAAGTTCCAGACACAGCGAATGCACACCTGGTGATGCAAAGGTTAACGTCGGGCGGAGGGCCCGGCCGGGCAGCCCTGAGGAGCGCCCACCGGCCCAGCGGGAGTCACGTGGACGCGGCCCCGCAGCCGCAGCCCCAGGCCCAGCCCCGCGATGGCCACGCTCCTGCGGGCAGTGCAGACAGTGCAGAAGCTCCCAGCACCTCTCCGGTGCTGACCTGGAGCCTGTGCCGCCGGCCGGGGGCGGGGCTTGGATGTTTTCCCGTTTGCTTTGTTTGCTTTTGTTTTCTATAGTTTTTTAAATTAAATGTATTGGGGTGACATTGGTTAGGAAAATTACATCTACATGTACAGTTCTTCACCATCTATGTGTTGCATTGTGGGCTCACCACCCAGAGGCAGTACTCCTTCCATCACCACTTGGGACCCCTCCCTCCTGCCGCGCCCCCTCCCCACTTACCCTCTGATACCCACTATGTTATTGTCTGTGTCTGTGAGTTATTTTTCCTATTTTCACTGTTCATTTATTCTGTTCTTTAGATTCCACATATAAGTGAGATCACGTGGTATTTGTCTCTCTCAGTCTGACTTATGTCGCTTAGCATGATAACTCCTAGTTCCGTCCATGTTGTTACAAAAGGTAAGATTTTATTCTTCTTTATGGCTGAGGACCACTCCATTGTGGACATGTACCACAGCTTCTCTACCCAGTCGTCTTCGATGGGCATGGAGGTTGTTTCCATGACTTGGCTGTTGTGAATAATGCTGCAGTAAACATAGGGGTGCATAGGTTTTTT
>PVJL010018827.1:0-15118 GCA_004026885.1 Lyroderma lyra | reverse complement strand
TACAGCCAACAAAATATATAAAAATCCTATCATACACTCAAAAAACATATGTTTCTTTCAGGAAAGTAGAAATGTGCACTGTTCTTTGAAAATATAAACATTATTACTACCATATATTGAGTACCCAGCTATACTCTGTAAATATTTGAGTGATGATGACTGATGCCTGGTATATAATTCAGAAGAATGTGAATACTTTATATCTATATGCATGTATTACTAAACATCTGCTCTCAACAGTTATTGGTAAAATAAACCATGTTCTTAATTATTTGGAAAACTGTATTTTAAGTCTTTTATTAAAACACCAGACTAAATTAACATCTTAGTTAATTTAGTGTGATATATATATCACATCTTTTTTTATTCAATCATACATTAATGGACATTTAGATTGCTTCTATAACTTGGCCATTGTAAATAATGCTGCAATGAATACAAGGGTGCATATATCTATTCAAGTTAGTGTTTTGTATTTCTTTGGATAAATACACAGAAGTAGAATTGCTGGATCATAAGGTAGTTCTATTTTTAATTTTTTGAGGAATCTTCATACTGTTTTGGATCTTGAGTTGGTCTTGTATCCATTAGATGGCATTGTTTTTATTTCTTGTTGGCTTAATAGAAGTTTTAAAATTCAATAAAGAAAAAAACTCTTATCTCATATTAATAATCCTCCTTTTTAATTCCTTGTTAAAGTAAACCTATCACTTGTAATAAAAATATATCCTGTATCTGTCTCTTTCTTGGTGTGTGTGTGTGTGTGTGTTTAAACAGGAACGAGCTTCATATAATGTAATGATAAGATAATTTTTTGAAAGTAAACAAGTGATTTTAAAAAACCCACCTATGTTGAGGAGGGAATGTCAAAGGGATACAGGAGCCAACTGAAAGCTCCCAAATAGCCAAAATGGGAATAATTTGATCAAGAAAATAAATGAAGTAGTATTGGTTTACTACCCATAGTATAAAGTAAATAGCACAAATCCATTCTGATATGAATTACTGAATAAATTAATAAATGAGAATATTTAGTCAATATTTAGTGCAAAAGAATTTCAAATGAATTATGTAGATACCCCATTTAATTGAGAGGGAGTATAACTCCCCACTAAAGTGTAGCCCTTGCACAGTGACTTTCTTCCAAAGAGTACAGGATAGAAAAGGGAGAAAAGAGCTACTTTACAATGGTGAAAACAACCACTGCTAAAACCATACAGGATCAGACAATTAATTTCATGAACTCATCCTAGAAAAAGTGCTACATACCTCATCACTGAATATCACTAGAATCACCTTCCAAGTATTCCCTTTGGGAAACTATGTATGGACACCAGCGCTTAGTTCACACTTCAAAGCAATTTTGAAATACTTTTCCTGGAATGGCCATCAGAGCTGTCATCATACCGAAAAACTGACAATTAAGTTCGTGAATTTGCCACCATGCGCTTATGTTGACAGCACTTGTACAAACAATTTGGTAAGGTGTGCTTAAGATGACACTGAGCACTTATGACAAGAGCTCTGATGGCCATTCCAAAAACAGAATTTCAAAATTGCTTTGAATGGTGGAAGAAGCGCTGGCATCGATGCGTAGCTTCCCAAGGAGGGTGCTTCAAATGTGACTGTAGTGATATTCAGCAATGAGGTATGTAGAACTTTTTTCTAGGATAAGTTCTTGAAATTAATTATCCAACCTCATATATCAAGGTCAATATCAACCATCATAAATTGTGTTTGATATTATGTAGCCTTGAGAAGATGCAATGAAAATGGCACTTTATATTTTTTATTCTCCACTCAATAAACCCGTAAGCCAATCTAATCATGAGACAAATATCAGACAAATTCCATTAGGGTGTTTGAGTTAATATACTTGACCCAGTATTCCTCAAATTTGTCCTGGTTAACAATAAAAGCCTGGGAAATTATCACAGTCAAAAGGAGCCTAAGAAAATATAACAACTAAATATGATATATCCTGGATGGGATCCTAGAACACACAAAAAATTTTTAATGAAACATGGCCTTCACTTAATAAAAATATATAAATAATTGTTTGTTAATTATAACAAATGTGTCCTGTCAATGTAAGATATTATTGAGAGGAAAAACTGTGTGTAGGATGAGAGGTTTATAAGAAAACTCTTTATACTATATCTGTCTAATTTTTATGTAAATATTGAACTATTCTAAAAAATAAAGTCTTTTAATATAAAAATATATTTGTTAGTGAATTAAGGCTACATTTTGATTTACATTTTTATTGAACTTTAACTTATATAGCCCTATGGTATAGCCATTAAATATGAAAGAAATGTTTTTAACCAAAGTCAATTTATATATGCATAATTCATAAACTCAGATAATCAGAATTTAAGAACACCCACTACATCATTCATCTAGGCCAACATTTCTTAACATGGAGTCTATACTGCATGTCTATAGCTTTCATTCAATTCTTAGAAATATTTTATTTAGTTTTAAACTGTTAGAAACTATTAAATTGACCAGTATTCCTAAACTTTGTTTTTATATTTTCCTAATGAATTATTAAGCAATCTAAACTTGAATAAAGCACCAAATCTTCTAAGGCAATTCATGTGATTTATGGGCCATTTCATTCATTGTAAAATAATATGAAAATAATTAAAAAACAAAACACTTGGAGTTAGCTATATTCTTACTGAGAAAACACAGTGAGTGATAGGAAGTGTCCTTGTTATACCCCTTTGGAATAGACATCGGTATGAAAAATGAGATATTCTCACTTTCATCACAGACAAAAATTTAAAGGAAGCAAAGAAACAGATACCACTTTCCTCTGAATAACCTATTAACTGTTAAGAGAATGAAAGCAAAATGGGGAAAAAAGGAAGTAAGAGAAGAGCAAGAATGAGAATGAAAGCTTAATGTATCGACCTAAGAAATTTCCTGGTCAAAGTAGACAAAGATTGTTCAAGAAAGGCAATACAATTTATTCCCTCATGGAAAATAACTTCTATTTTCATGAACCTGAATTCAGTACAAGTCTTTTGTTATGAATAGTATAGAAATTTGGATGTTGTCTAGTAGTAGATAACCTAGAACAACAACTGGTTGACATACTAAACTATTTGAGCAGAAACTGGTACTTAGAGAACTAAAAATTCACCCTGAAAATCATTCATTATAGAGGATGAGGGTGATGCTGATTCTTCCAAAGTTTTGGATAAAATTTTGAAATATTTTCATTTGACTTTCAAAGGAGACAGCAACCCCAGGTGACAGAGCACCTAAGCTACATTTATTTTATGATCTTTTGTTTTTAAAGATTTTTTATTAAAATATAGCTAACATACAGCATTATATTAGATTCAGATATACACCGTAGCTATTCAACATTTCTATACCTAAGGAGGTGATCACCATGGTAGTTTCAGCAACCATGTGACATAGTATCATGCAATCACAATGTTATTGACTGTATGTCCTACACTGCACATTATATCCCCATGACTTATTTGGTTTATACCTGAAAGTTTGAACCTCTTATTCTCCTCATTTCTCCATTTTTAATTTTTCAATTACAATTGATATTCAATATTATTTTATATTAATTTCATGTGTACAGCATAGTGGTAGTCACTCTCAAACCCCCTCTCATCTGGCAACCTTGAAAATGTTCTCTGTATTTATGAGTTTGATTCTGTTTTGTTTGTTCATTTTGTTCTTTAGATCCCAAATATAAGCAAAGTCACACTGCACCTGTCTTTCTCTATCTGACATACTCCACTCAGCACAATACCTTCCAGGTCCATCCATGTTGCCACAGATGGCAAAGACCCATTCCCTTTCATGGTCAAGCAATATTCCACTGTATACATTAATATATACCATCTACTCTTTATCTATTTATCCACTGATGAAAACCCAGGCTGCTTTTATATCTTGGTCTTTGTAAACAATGCTGCAGGAAACATATAAATGCACATGTCCTTTTAAATTAGTGATTTTGGTTACGTCAGATAAACACCCAGAAGTGGAATTACTGGGTGTTGCTTTGTCTCTTGCTATAGGCTTTGTTAAAGTCTATTTTGTCTGATGTAAGTACTGCTATCTTAGCTTTTTTTTATTATTTTCATTTTCATAAAATACATTTTCCATCTCTTTACTTTCAGTCTCTGTGTGTCTTTTAATCTAAAATGAGTTTCTTATATAGGCTACATTTATAAAATTAATTTTTATAAAACCAATATCTGCTTTCCTTTAACTCTTATACCTGTACCTAGTTATGTACTAGATAAATTCAATTCCATAAGTCTTTCTAAACTAATTATGTGACAGGTATTTTTCTGAGTTTTGTGTTTACAAGTAAATAAAAGTTCTATCTTCCTAGAATGTAAAAATATCAGATTTAAAAAAAAAAAACTTGAAGTAGCCTTTTGTCTTGTGACCTTGAGAGCAAGACAATCACTGGCATCTGCATTGCATCCATGCTCTTAAAATTTGACCGCCATGTTTGTTCCATGTGCTGAAACCTTAGGGTCTGGTCCAGCAATATTGCCTCAATATGTTCTGCTAATGTAAGCATGTGAGGGATATAGGTTTCCTCAAGTGACCCTTCTTAAATGAATTACCCAAGACAGCTAACAGCTACCTGACCAAAGAAACAATACTAGTAACACTTTTTATGTAAAATTAAATATCTTGATGTAAAAAAATTTAATATACATTCTTAAAGAAAAAGTAAAATAAAATCATTATTGACATAATTTTTATTTTAATATCACTTTAGTATATAAAATATAAATCAAAGTGTACACTTTCCATATTTAGAACTTCTACATGCAATTATAATATCAAAGCATATATATAAATAAAAAACAAAGTACCAAAATCAATGTATTACCATATTTAATGTGTCATTGATGTTTTGCTGGAATTTAGTCACCACTTGCCACAATGTTATAGTGTGGATCCAAAGGTGTAAGGGATTTTGGAACTTACATATGTCTACAGTTTAATATAGTAGACAGATAACTAGAAAGTAAGCAACTGGCACAATTTTTTTTTTTGCTGGTTGCTTGAAATTTTGTCAGTTGCTTGAGTTCTGATTAATGGAAAGTCTACTTAAATTTATCTGGCATCTATCAATGCCCATGGGTGCCAGTTAACTGAGAATCTATGGTACCTCAAGTTATATGATTGCTTCGGTGCATTCAAATTGCTACAACATTTTTACTCATCTGGTACGCCATGCAGTCACTTAAATTTCTTTGATTTAACTGCATTATTTGTATGTTAAGTTTACTTTTGTTCTTTGTTCAGTTTTCTACTTTCTAAAGTAGCACTACTGGTGCTAAGATAAAGTCAAGAGCAGAACTCACATGGAAGTAATTGCACAGTTGTGATTCTTTAGTGGTCATGCAATTTTAAGATCGTTATCAAAATAAAAAAATAAAAGGAAAAGTTTTAATAGAATCTACAAAATGCATGACAATTGTTTTTAGGAACTTTGTCTCTTTTCAACTTTGACGCTTATCACACTACTCATATAATTAGGAGATTTTTTCACATTTAGTCAATGAAATACCAAAAAGTTACAGTTTCCTCTTCTCTTCAAGTTATATTATCTTCATTGAATATAACTGTCATTATGTTTAATGACAATTAGACTGAGTTATTTTAATCTGAAACATCATTAGTCTTCAGTTTAAAAAGCATCAATTATCCCATAAAATTTTTTTCTCTTATGACTACTGTTTTGTTTATATTTGCCTATTTGCAATTCAGTGTGGCAGTCCTGCCTTGTCCACAGTAGTTCTATTTTTGTAAAATGTAATTGAAAATACCTCTTTGTATCTCAGAATTGAGCACAAATATAATTTTCTTAACTTCTTAATTGCAATGCCATAAAAATTTCTAAAGATGAAAAGATTAAATATTTAATTTCAGAAGACACATGTCATATTCTATAAACATAATTACCCAATATCATGTAAAATACATGTGTGTTAGGCAGTCTTAAAATTCTACTCATTTTAATAATATGTATTGCAAGTAACTAAATGAATTTTCAGATTATTTATATGTTCTTCAAATGTTCTTATTGATGGAGTAGATTAATATTATTTTGCATATGATCAGTTGTATATTTCTTTTGTTCCTATTACTTTAAGAATTTTAAGACTTGGTATCTTAATAAACTTTAGTTTCTTTAAAGAATTCTGTTTATAAGAACAACTACTGATACTTTTTTCCTGGTTATATTCTTCAACTTTTTAGAATTTTGCATGACATTTAGAAAGTTGGGTAGTTGAAAACCATAAAGAAGCAAGAGGACACCTTAACTTCTCTTTCTGAGATTTTTCTCTCACTCCCAAACTTTTCAATAAAGAAGAACATGTAACACCTCTTAATGATGTATTCATTTCAAATGCTCAAACTCTCCAATCAGTGATTGTTGGAAAAAATGTATAAAATTCAGCATGCTCTTTAGGGGAGAAACAAAATGCTTGCTAACATTATGTATTTTTATATATGTTTTTGTCTACTGGAATCTCAATAATTATTATAAATGTGGCAAATCACATTTACATATCTGGTTTATTAATATTTTCATAAAAATAATAATTTAACTTTTCTCTTAATGAGCCCTCTGTAATAAAAAATGAATATAGATGGTAGACATGTTGGGGTTACCACTTTGTGGAGTGTGTTAATATCCAATTATTATGTCACTTTGTACACCTGCAGCTAATAAAAAATGCACAAAAATGAATTATACAAAATAGAAATGGATATAAAACTTATTTAGTAAAATAACCTATTTGTTTTTTGAAATTTTTCAGTGTAAAATTTGATACTTTATGAATATCCAAATTGCACTGCCTTTAAATCATGATATGGCATTAAGAATAAGTTTATAGAAAGTTATTTTCTGTAGTCATATTAAAATTATACATACTTAGGCATATATGAAATTTCATAAACAATACCAGAATGGCACAAATGCATAAGCACTCTGCCATTCATATCATTAAGATATAAAACAAATCTTGTTTTATGTCTTTAATATAATTTTTCACAACTCAGAGTCTGATTTTTGCAAAATGTTGATGAAATGTTAACTTTAATATGAGTCATAGATTTTTTTTACTTATATTTTAATATATCCTTAATTTTTGTATATGTAATTAATGTTTAAAATCCATTTAAAATCATAATAACACAGATGCCATTAAAATGGCCATGTGAGAGGTGCTCCTTGAGATCTCCCCTGATAGTTAAAACAAATAGAATAGCTACAATTCAACAAAACATTCCCTGGGAAACACAAACTCACATGGAAGAACTGAGCATTAAAACACCTGCAGGTGGGTGAATAAGGGTGAAAAGGGAGGGTAGAAGGAGGAAGGGCAGAGATGGGGGCTTCAGAACACAGCCCAGAGTTCACTGCAGTCCTAGAAGAGGAAAGGAGTGAGGAAATGACAGGTGTCTCTTCTGTGGCCCTGAGAATTCTTGGATAAAGAATTAGCATATAATGAGGTTGAAGCAGCACTCAGGGCAGAGACCTTGGGACAAAAACCAAATACAGAAGAGCATAAGTCCTTACTAGCCTCACCATCAGCTAGAAAACAAAGACGTGGAGTTGACTGCCTCCACCACTCCCTTTCACTGTTTTTGTGAGCCACAGAAGACAGTGAAGCAGTGAGTGTCGGGTTAAAGAGAGAAATATTTATAGTCCTGAGTACTGGGGTGACAGTTTCTGAGTGGCAAACATACAGTGCAGCTTATTCCAGTGACAGGGAAGGAACAGCAGTGGTGAAACAGCTATAATACAGCAGCAGCCATTATCTGAAGCCACAAACACACCTGCTGATTCTTTAAGTCTCCCTTGCCTCCCCCTTTCCTTGCTGAAACCAGTGGTGGTACCCAAAGCAGCTGAGATACACAGGCACTGCTGTTTCTGGCTACAGAAGCATTGGGGTTTCAGAATCTCAGAGACCCATTAACCACCGTATTCTCCCACAGAGATGGCACACTGAGACCAAGGCAATTGGGTCAAAGAAGAGAAGCCCATCTCGAAGGAAATCACTCACCACAAGAAGAAGGAATAACACAAGAGAAAATAAAACATTGTATCCCAAGACAGTAACATGCTCCAGCAATAGCTACAGAAAAGTAAAAGAAAGACTTCTTTCATACCTACCTGCTACAAAATCCACTCCTGCAGATAGATGCCAGAAAGAGAAACACATTAATTGCAACCAATAACCAAGGGAACAAAGCTGTTCAGAAAGACAATGGAAAATCTCCAAAAATTAACTTAGAGACATGGAAATATGTGACTTAAATGACAGAGAATTCAAGATTGAAGTTCTGAAGAAACTCAACGAGGTGAAAGAAAACTCAGATAGTCAGTTTAATAAACTCAGAAATAAAATCAATGAACAAAAAGAATATTTTTCCAGAGATTAAAATTTTTAAATAGAACCAAACAGAAATTCTGGAGATGAAGAACTCAATAAAAGAGATGGAGAATGAAATAGCTAGCTTAAAAAACAGAGCTGACTGGATAGAGAAAAGAATTAGTGATATCAAAGATAGAAAAAAAGAAATGACACAGATGAAAGAAGAGAGAGACTTGGAGTTTAAAGAGAGAGAGAGAGAGAGAGAGAGAGAGAGAGAGAGAGAGAGAGAACTCTACAAGAACTATCTGACTCAATCAGAAAGAGTAACATAAGAAAAATGGATATACCAGAAGGAGAAGAGAGTGAGAAGGACACAGAGAGTCTACTCAAACCAACAGTCAATAAGAGCTTCCCAAACCTATAGAAAAAAACTGGACCCTCGAATCCTAGAAGCAAACAGGACACCTATCTACCTCAATTCTACTAGCCTTCTCCAAGACACATTATATTGATGATTTCAATGATCAGTGGCAAAGAAATAATTCTCAAGGCAGCCTGGGAAAAGAAGACTGTAACCTATAAAGGAAAGCCCATAAGATTATCATCAGACTTTTCAGCAGAAACTCTATAAGCCAGGAAAGAGTGAAATAAAATATTCAAGTTATTAAAAAATAGACATTTCCAGCCAAGAATAATATATCCAGCAATGTTATCCTTTAAATACAAAGGAGGAATAATGACCTTTCCAGATATAGAGAAGCTGAGGGAATTCTCCAACACAAGCCTGCCTTACATGAAATATTGAAAAAACGTATTTGACCTAAAATAAAAAGCAAAAGGATACAACACCATGAACAAGATTACTAACAGAGAGAAGCAGGAAATGGCAACCCCTAAACAGAATGGGGCACTATATGCTTAAACATACCATAATAGATAAAAAAGATAAAAACATAAAACTAAACAAAAGGCAAAGAAAAAGAAGAAGACAACTTGCTACTGCAAGTAAGAAATCAACTCACAGCATAAGTAGGGATAATTTGGGACAACAAAAACATAACAGGGGAGGAAGTAAAGGTCTGGATTTGCAAAGGGGAATGGAGATAAGAAGCATGCTTAAGAAAAAGACTACTGTATATATGAAACTTTCTTTTACATTAACTTAATAGTAACCACTCTAAAAAAACAACAAAAACAACAAAAACTTAGAAATGAGCTGCATAACAAAAAGAAAGGAAAAAGAGGGAAAAAACATCATAGACTACCACCAAACTAAAATAGCAAACAGAAACAAAGAAAGCAAAGACATAAGAGACAGAGAAATACCAAAAACAAAAACAAACAAACAAAAAAAACACGTAAAATGGCTATAGTAAATCTTCATATATCAATAATCACCCTATATGTAAATGGACTGAACTCACCAACTGTGGAGAGATGGTCTGTGGCTGGACTTTTTCCATGAAGTAAATGGGGGGTGTAGATTCCAGAACACTGGGTCCCGCCAGGACAAAACACTGTCTTGGCAGCACCATCTGTTTATTGAGGGAGTACTCTGCCATCTCAAGACAATCAAGAACAGGTCAGTTCTGATAAAAAAAAGTTTTTTTCTGACCATGAGAATTTCCTGTTTTCTTAAGCAAGTAATAAATACTATGAGGAATGCAAGTTCAGGGCTCTTAGTCCTTGAGACTTTGAGCCCAGTTCCCATCTTTGCTCGCTATCTCGTGTGTGTTGTCTGCATGTTCTGCCACCCTTCACTCGCCCCTCTCCCTTGGCGAGCTGGACTCAGCAACCAATAAAAAGGCACAGAGTAGCAGATTAAATAAAAGACAAAACCCAATCATATGCTGCCTCCAAGAGACATATCTCAGCTATAAGGACAAACATAGACTCAAAGTACAAAGGTGGAGAATGATACTCAAGGCAAATGGCATAAAAATAAAGTGGGTGTAGCCATTCTTATAGCTGATAAAACAGACTTCAGGATAAAATAACAGGAGATGAAATGAACACTTCATAATGATTAAAGGGATAATACGACAAGGGAACATGACACATTAATATACTCATATATGCTTCCTATCAGGAAGCATCAAAATATACAAAGCAACAACTAACAGAAATAAAGGGAGAAACTGACAAAAACATAATTGTAGTAGGGGACCTAAACACCCATTAACAATCATGAATTGATCATCCATACACAAAATAAATAAGAAAATACCAGTTGTAAATGACACATTGGACCAAATAGAAATAATTGACATTGATAGGACACTTTATACTAGAATAAAAAAGTATATGTTCTTTTTTAGTGCACATGGAAAATTCTCAAGGATAGAAAATATGCTGGGACACAAAACTAGCCTTAGCAAACTAAAAGATTGAAATCATATCAAGCATATTCTCTGATTAACAAGGCTTTGAAATTGAAGTTCAATCTCAAAAAGAAAGCAAGAAAAACCACAAATACATAGAGGTAAAACAACATGCTATTAAAACACAACTGGGCCAAAGTAGAAATAAAAAACAGAGATAAAAAATAAATAGAAACAAATAAGAATGAAAACAAACTATATCAAAATTATTGGGATGCAGCAAAAGCAAAATCAAAAGAAAATTTTATATCATTATAGGCCTATCTAAAGAAATAAGAATAATCTCAAATGAACAACCTAACATTATATCTTAAGAACTAGAAAAGGAAGAACAAATGAAAGACAGAGTCAGCAGAAGAAAGGAAATAATAAAAATTAGAGCAGAACTAAATGAAATAGAGAGTAAAAGACAATAGAAAACAATATTGCAACAAAGACTTGGTTCTTTGAAAATATTTATAAAATTGACAAGCTCCTGGCTAGATTCACTAAAGTAAAATGAGAAAAGATACAAAAAATCAAAATAAGAAATCAAAGAGGAGAAATTACGATGGACACCACAGAAATACAAAGGATCATACAAGAATACTATGAAGAACTATATGCCAACAAATTTAAAAACCTAGAAGAAAGGACAAGTATTTACGATTATATAACCTTCCTAGACTGAATCATGAAGAACTGGAAAGTCTAAATAGACCTATTAACAGTAAGAAAATAATCCAAACAATCATCCAAAACCTTCCCCAAAGCAAAAGTCAAGGACCAGGTTGCTTCACTAGAGAATTGTACCAAACATTCAAAGAGGATTTAATACCTGTCCTCAGGTTCTCCAAAAAATTGAAGACGAGGCAATACTTCCTAACTTATTTTTTGAAGCCAACTTTACCCTGATACTAAAACCTGGTAAGGATCTCTCGATCTCTCTCTCTCTCTCTCTCTCTCTCTCTCTCTCTCTCTCTCTCTCACACACACACACACACACACACACACACACATACACACACACAGCCAATATCTTTGATAAATAGAGGTGCAAAAATCATAAACAAAATAATAGCAAATTAAATACAATACATTTAAAAAATTGTACATCATGATCAAGTGATGTTCATTCCAGGGACACAAGGATGGTTCAACACACACAAATCAATCAATGTAACATACCATATAAAATAAAAGATAAGAACTACATGATTATATCAATTGATGCAGAAATAGCATTTGACAAGATACAACATCTATTTGTGATTAAAGCACTTAATGAAATGGGTACATAATAAAGGCCATATACAACAAACCCTCAGCTAATATTATACTGAATGGTGAAAAACTGAAACCTTTCTCTCTAAAATTAATAACAAGATAGGGATGCACCCTTTCACTGCTGTTATTCACCATAGTACTGGATATTCTTGCCAGATCAATCAGGCAAGAGAAAGAAATAAAAGGCATCCAAACTGGGAATAAAGAAATTAAATCATCACTTTTTGCAGATGACACCATTCTTTATATAGAAAACCTTAAAGGCTCGCCCCTCCAAATTATTAGAAACAATAAACAAATACAGTAAAGTTGCAGGATATAAAATCAATATACAAAAATCCATTACATTCCTATATACTAAAACTAAAATTCCAGAAAATGGAAATTTAAAAATTTATTTTACAATAGTAATGAAAAGAATAAAATACCTAGGAATAGACTTAAAAAAGAATGTGAAGTACCTATACACTGAAAACTACAAGACATTATTAAAAGACTGAAGAAGACACAAAGAAATGGAAACATATTTTGTGTTCATGGATTAGAAGGGTCGACATAGTTAAAATGGGCATATTACCCAAAGTATTAATAATATACAGATGTAATGAAATCTCCATAAAATTCCAATAACATTATTTCAAGAAATAAAACAAAAAAAATCACCAGACTTGTATGAAATCACAGAAAATGTTGAATAGCCCAAGTAATCCTATAAAAAAAGAACAGGACTGGAGGTATCACATTCTCTGACTTCAATTTATACTACAAAGTGACAATAATCAAAAGTGCATAGTATTGGCAGAAAGACACATAGACCTGTGGAATAGAACTGAAAAACCCATACATAAATCCACATATATATGGGCAGGTAATTTTTGACAAAAGAGCCAAAAATATCCAATGGATAAAAGAAAACCTCATTGTAAATGGTGCTAGAGAAATTGGAAAACCATGTGCAAAATAATAATCTACATTGCAAGTTGTCATAATATACCAAAATCGCAGTATTTTGCTGTGTATAATGTGTACTTTTTGTCCAAATTTGTGAGGGAAAAATAAAGGTGGGCATTATACATAGGTAGTACTAATTCTGTGTCTATATAAATGATTTTAATTCTTTTATTTATGCTTATGAGTTAAAAGTGTTATGTAAAATTTTTTGTACAATAATTGGTTAAAAAATAAATGCTAAAATTCCTTTATAATACAAAAAGCAAGTACCTAAATATAAACAAATAAAATTTTGAATAAAAATGAAAGATTTTTTTCCCTAAATGTTTGGGCCAAAAATCATGGGTGCACATTATACATGTGAGAAAAGTATACATGGTAAAATACAATAACTCAAAAATGGATCAAATACCCTCAAATAAGACCTGAAATAATAAATTGCATAGAAGAAATCATCAGTACTAAACTCACAGACTTTGGTCTCAGAAAGGATTTTGTGAATGTGACCCAAAAAGCAAGGGAATTAAAAGCAAAAATAAATGAATGGGACTATATCAAACTGAAAAACTGCATAGAAAAGATACCATCAACAAAACAAAAAGGAAACCAACCAAATAGGAGAAGGTATTGAAAACAATGCCTCCTATAAGGAATTAATATCCAACATATATAAAGAATGCTTACAACTTAACAACAAAAATACCAAACAAAATGGGCAGAAGACCTGAATAGACACTTCTCTCAAGAAGACATATAAATGGACAACAGATATATGAAAAGATGCTCACTACCTATAAGGAATATGAAAATCAAAACCACAATGAGATACCACTTTCCACACATCAATAAGACTACCAATAATTGTTGAAGAGGTGGTGAGGGGAAAAATACTCTTTTACACTGCTGGTGGAAATATAAATTAGTGCAGCCTCTATGAAAAAGAAAATGAAGATTCCTCACAAAATTAATAATATTTTATAAAATAATTAATATTTTATAAAAACAAATCTCATTTATTTGTTCCTTTTTAATTATTTCTCAGCCAGGCCCTATTGTACTTCAAGGCCATAATAGTGAATAGTCAGAGAGTACTGCTTCCCAATGAAAAGATATATACATTAAACCTTTGCACAAATAAATATAATAGGTACTTTTTGAAATAAAGATCTAAAGAATCACCAGGAAAAAATATAGCAAAGCTCTGGAAACAGATGAGGTGTGAAATATTACTTTAGATAGTGTTTTCAGGAAATTTCTCTCTGAACAAATAACTTTGGAGTCAAGACCTAAATGACAACAGACACTCAACCAAGAAAAATATAACTGCAGATAGAATTTGGAAAGCAGAAAAAAACAACTGGGCCTTGGGTAGTGAAGTAGAAATTATCTTGATATCAAAGCACACTGTTCTACATTTTCACTAGAAGTTTCAATTAAGAATATTCAGTTATTATAGTTACTACTACTTCATTTTGTATAAATTTTGTGGACTTGTGATTCCAGGAATGCAGTTATGTCTTACCATGGTCACTGCCTTATCTGTCCTGATATTCATCAGCCAGCAAATCTTAATTTGGTGACTGTGGTTGCATTGAATCATCTTGGGGCAGATTTTCTATACTAAAGAATCATTGAATACTAAAATGTGTTTTATATTTCTTATAAAGAATTTGAAATTTGTGACAAAAAAGAAAATATTTAGATTTACAAAAAGAAGAATGTGATCTATACTAAGACAATTTTTATTTTGTCATTTACTCCATGTTTTACTTCTTTAATTGCACCATTTTTCATATTTCTTATTTGAAATAAATATAATACCCATTTTTTATGAAAATATTTAATGATTAGAATTCATTTCTATTTTCTTATTTATGTATTTATCTAATGGACCAAAAATTCAGATTTCATTACATAATATAAAAAGGTAGAAAAATATTCTCTCTAATCATCACACAACTGCCACACAGTCCCACACACACACATACACACATGTGCGCACACACACATGAAAAAATAATCAATAATGTGCAGATTATTCATTTTGTCAATATAATTAAGGAAGTTGTCAGTCTTGACTCTTTTCTATCCCTTTTTACATATGGTTGATTAGCAATTACATAA
>PVJL010018826.1:0-15149 GCA_004026885.1 Lyroderma lyra | reverse complement strand
GGGGTTCCCAGGACGGGGGAGGGGCGGAACAGACCACAGGGAAGCAGTCAGTGATGACGGGAGCGTTCTGTCCTGGTGGCGAGCCCAGGAACTCACAGATACGATGAAATCGCACAGAACGCACGCACGCACGCACGCACAGCCGTCCACGGGAAACTGGGACACCCTGAGTCGGCGTGGCGGGCTGTGCCGACCTCAATGTGTTGGCTTTGATGTTACACCATCGAGTTGCAAATCTGCAAATCAGCCCTGGAGAGAACGGAGTGAAGACAACGGTCTGTCGGGATCAGGTCTTACACCGTGTGGCTCTGTAATTAAGTGGAAAATGATTTTAAAAAGACCTTCTGGTCGGCGTGTTGCAGTGGGCAGGCACAGACGCCAGGAGGAGAGTTGGGGGGAGCAGTTCATGCCGGGGAGACAATTCCCTTCGAATGCCGGGACTTGGTGTGCAGCCTCGTGCAGACTTGTGACCTTGTGCTGTGTATTGCTGGGTGCCGGCCTGAGGTCTCTCTGACTCAAAGACCAGGAATTGCGACTGAGGAGAGTATGTAAGTCCTACAACGGCCATCACCAGGCCGGAGACCTGAGTCCTGTTTCCTCAGGAATCACCGACTGTACGTGTATGTGCTCGGGGTCCACAGCCCTTCATGACTGTTTGATTGGGCTCTAATGAGCTGCTACAAATAACATGACCGAAAAGGTACAGACTCTTGTTCTTGCTGCAACAGCATTCACGGTCCACCGAAGTGTTTATTCAGGTCGCAGTTCATTGAAGGTAAAGGTAAAAGCGTGTCTTAGACTCCGGCTTCTGTCTCCCTCAATTTACAGAGCAGAAACGTCGTGTGACCTTCCCGGGAAGCAGAGTGACCGGCGTAAGCGTCCACTCGCTTTGAAGAGTGTCAGGTTAGGAGGAGGCGCCTCAGTAAGGGATCGGCGTTGTTTCTGGCTGACGGAGAGCAGGTCACTCAGTTTCATCCTCTGGAGCAGACAGTGTGATGGGCTGCACAGAGTCCGGGGACCCCTGCACACCCCTCTCTGATACGGACTGCATTCCTCACATGCTTGACTGATGGTCATTCCACTTTGTGAAAACATTTTCAGAGAAAACTCATAGCAACAATGAAGTTTCTTCTCTAGACAGTTTTCTTAGTTTAACCTAAAAGATGTTTGAGAGATGCAACGTCCCAAATGCTGCGGGCAACTAAGAAAACTCTGACAGGATAATGAAGAAAATATCAAAGAAAATATCAGAATATCATGGATATTGCCACCTACCCCAGTGGTTTCCAATCAGACTGCGTGTTAGAGTAACTTGAGGGTTTTAAGACCATCAGTGTCCAGACTCCCTAGGACTTGGGCTGGGAACTTGACCTTTACTACTTACCTATTATTATGAATTATCATTATTAAAGCACCTCCAGGGTTTCTAATGTGCAAACAAGTTTGGGAACCAGTAACAGGAACCAGAGGCAACATTGTACGTTCGAAACTGCTGCATCCTGTCCAGAAAAACATTTCCCTCCCTTTCTCTCGCTTTCTCTCGTCTTTACTAAAAAACAGGCTTCCTGTCGATCAAACCTCACAAGCTGTGACCTTCACACCTGGCCTAGAATTCCGGAAGTGCAAGACGAAGGAAAACCCGTATCACCCCAACACTGTGCTCTGACACAAGACAAGCAAATTGGTATAAACAAAAATACTCCGGTAGACGCCGCAGTAGCCGGCGCAGAGAAATGAGCCCGGCTTCTGGTTCTCCTCTTCCCGCCCCTGGCCTTGAGGCCCCGTGTGGACACGTCCCTTCCATGGACCTGATTCCAACGCGACGACCCCGTCATAAGGCTGGAGCTTGTCTTCATCCTCTTCTGCTGAAAATGGTTCTAATCTCAGATTCTTCGGGAGACGCTGGGGGTGCTGCCTAGGCCACGTCAGCAGGGCTTTGCCATGACATTGTCCAGCTACGTCCCAGAGAGCGTTGCACCGAATGGTGCCCTGGGGAGGGCTGCCTGGCAATGTGGGAAGAGGCCAAAATTCTGAAACAAGGAGTGAGTCACAGGCTGGCGAGGTCACGACCGAAGAAGCCGACGACGTCCAAGAAAACGTCCATGAGTCACCGGACACCAGGTGCATGCTGGGTAGCACCCAGTTCCTGGAGCGCGAGACACATTCGCGCCGGGGAGTCACTGCCAGGGCTCATGGCGGACACCTTGAACGCGTGGAGCGGGGAAAGAATAGAGAGCCCGCACATACGTATGTGGTGGCACTGAGAGGGGGGACGTTGAGACCTTTGTTTGTGTTCGTGATATGTCTGCATCCCCCTTGGAAGCAGGATCCATTGTCTCCCGAATCCTGAGCAAGGACTGGTGACCTTAAACAGGTCACATTCTTGTAAAGAAACGCAAGTAACGGCCACACGGCGTCGGTCTGATCCAACCTGGGGTGTGGGGGTGAGACTAGAGGTGTCCAGGGCCATTCCCAGTGGAGTGAGGAGACGGGGACCATGACATACGAGAGCCTTGCCGATGCCACAACCTTTCCTTGTGACGCCATTGCCCCGAGACACGCCATGTTGCACGGTTTGGTTTTCCGGCAGCAAAGTTTCTAGCAGAAGCCGAAGAGGGGACAGAGACTTTGCCCACCTTGTGTGAGTTCCCGCGACAAAGTTCTCGTCCGGGTCACACAAAACGAACGAACAGAAAGGTCCCGTGTGCGAGTTACTCGTTGGAGGCTGGAGCCGAAGCCCCAGAAAGGCCAGCGCCTCGTTCTAGAAGCGGCCGTGAATTGATTTATCACCGTCACCGGGCAAAGCGTGAACGACTTACCTGGGGACGACAGGCAGCCCGTTCGAAGGTCAGTATTGCTCCTTGCTTGGACACGTGGGCTTGGGGCCAGGATGGGAGCGGAAATACAATTTTGTAAAACGTCCTACCCTCCAGGAGATGCCACCAAGCCTGACAGAGCAGGCGGGTCCCTCAGCACCTCTGTGACTGATGGTCGGGGCGGCGCGTCCCAAACCCCTGCTTTTCAGCACTAAGATTTTCCCTTCAAAGAAACGAGGGGCTTGTGGGGTCTTGACCCTCCTGCTCACACTAGGCTCGTCGGCAGCCACCCCACGGGAGCCCACGGTGGATCAAGGCCTGGAGAGTCGGACCGTGGCTCAGGCGCTGACAGTCCATCGACCTGGCAGGCACTTCCCCCAAATCAGCAAATCCGCCGGTGACACAGGGAAAGGCCACGGCCTCCTATGCTCCCAGCAGGCGTCTGGCAACACCTACCCACATGTCACCACTGCACTGTGACCAGAAATCCCACGTCAGGGCACGCGTCCTACGTCAGTCACCCGCAAACACACGACGGGATTTGTACAAACGCAGCCGTCCTGGGGCGACGTGTGGTACTGAAATTAGGGCTCTCCCGCCGGCCGTCGGGAGGACACGAGTCCCCTAAGTGAAGGAGCCCAACGGACTCCCAGGGGACCCGTAAAGGCCTGGCGAAAACCCCGGCTGTCGTGCACGTGAAAAGCTGTAAATAACCTCTACGGTCACACTGAAACTCTGCCAAGGACAAGTACGAACAGCAGAACCCCATTTCCATCTCCAAGTGTGCAAACACACACAGAGACACACACACGCACATGCACACACACAGACACACACACACACAGAGACACACACAGAGACACACACACACAGAGACACACACACAGAGACACACACACACACAGAGACACACACACACAGACACACACACACAGACAGACAGACACAGACACACACACAGACACACACACACAGACACACACACAGAGACACACAGACACACACACAGACACAGACACACACACACACACATACACACACACACGTGCACACACACACACGTGCACACACACACGCGCACACACACATACACACACACGCGCGCGCGCGCACACACACACACACACGCGCACACACACACCAGGGTGCCAAAAAGGTGCAAACACATTTTAAGAGATATCAGCGTTGTGCAAGCCGTAGTTCGCCGTCATCAGAAGGGTCTGGAGGCTGAGGGGGACCACCCTGAGCACCTCTTGTCATTGCAGAAGTCTGACGTGACTTGTGTCATCTTCTGTCATCGGTATTTATTATTACAATTTTAATACAGCTTTTTCCTTTCTTAAAATGTGCAACGTTGTTTTGGCGCCTCTGCACAGACAACGCGCGCTCTAGGGGGGCTGTGGGGGCCATTTTTACATTCAAGAAAGACGTAAAGTTTCGTGCCAGACCCTGTGCTCGCGGAAAGATCCAGAATAACGGAAGCAGCCCTCCAGTTTAGTTCCATTGTTTTAAGGTCCTGTTTCTTTTTTCTTCCCCATATTTCACATATGTTGTCAGGATTATTACAGAACTGCAGAGACGCTGTGACGTCCTGAGAAACGTGACCTCAGAGTGACTTAGACGTCTGCGTGCTCCCGCCCTTCGCGTTCTGCTTCGGCGAGGTGTGTAGGTGTGTAATCCCCTCGACGCCCAGGCTGCTCGATTACGAGAGGATAAACGGTGTCCACCTCATCAAGCAAATGAGATGACGTAAAATGTACGGTGCTAAGTAGGTGCTGGAGAAACTCATCCGCGTGGAAATCCCGGTGTGTGCGTGCACGTGTGTGTGCACGTGCGTGTGTCTGTGCATGTATGTGTGCACGTGTGTGCTGCGTGCATGTGTGTGCACGTGTGTGTGCATGCATGTATGTGTGCGTGTGTGTGCATGTGCGTGTGTCTGTGCATGTATGTGTGCACGTGTGTGTGTGCGTGTGTGTGTGCACATGTGTGCACTGCGTGCGTGTGTGTGCACAGGTGTGTGTGCGCGGGTGTGTGTGCGTGTGCATGCGTGTGTGCACGTGTGTGCGCGCACTTGTGTGTGTGCACGTGTGTGTGTGCGTGTGACAATCTGAAACACAAGGGACAGCGTACGAATGTGAAAAGACAAACACAGACGACAAAGTACAAGGACACCAGGTGCTCTGCTGCCAGTGTCACGGGGGCGATTTCCGTGTTGATCTCCGACAGCTCGCCTGTGACTGGGGTCAGCCACGTCCCCACAGTTCCCGGACTCGTCCAGTCACTGACCCCCCGGACTTCTGGGCTGGGGAAGCTGAGCCTCTGCTGGGTCACTGACCTCCTGTGCCTCCGCCCCTCTGCAGCGTGGGGGACACCCGACAGAACGAACGGCGGCAATAACCGGGGAAAAGGGCCTTTTTAGACTGATTTCAGAGAATCCAGATTTTGAGACACGTTGCCTTGGACAAACTCCACTGGAAACTGAAATTTTACCCCCCTTCCCCCCACTTAGCTGTCATTTGTGTATCTTGAAGGCTTGAACCCACGTTTCTAAAACAGTCGGAACACGTGCCGACTGCTAAGCGGCGTGCTGAGGGCGACCTGTGAAATCGCATCAACCCCGGCATCGTGGCCGGGACTTGCAAAAGGAAACGTCCTCTCGTTTCCGTCCAGAGCGCTTTGGAGTGACAGCAGAGGGACACGTGGTTGCCCTGGCAACAGGGCAGGCCAATCAGCTGCACAGTCTCCCCGGAGCATCTGGTGTAGCCGGCGATCGCAGGCCAGGGCAGGCGGCCGGCCTAAGCGAAGCAGGAAGCTCCCGAACGCTCGCCCCTGTGCAGGGCGCACCCCCAGCTCCGCTCCTGTCCCTCACAGGAAGCGCTGACAGCGCCCCGCGTCCCTGAGCAGTCGGAAGGGACGTCAGAACGCGTCACATTCGAGTTTGCTGACAAAAAGGCGTGTTTTCAAGAAGTGATTGCGCCTGACGCCCTCGTTCTCCGTGTGACCGTGAGGTGGAGGAGGTCACCCTAATTCCATTCTTAAAACCCCGTTATTTGTATTTGAATAAATCAAGTCTTGCTGTCAGCGTTCGCAGCAGGGGTTTCTCCCCGCACTTTACAAGGGCCGGTCCCGACGCCGTAGCAATTCCGGTTCCGAGAGCACAAAGGCGTCCTTGGAGAATTAGGGTTGGAGGGCGAGTCGGACGGGGTCCAAGCCAGCTGCAGCTCCAGGCGTCGCCGGGTCACATGGTCCCCTTCGCTGCAGCGGAACTTAGGGGGGAAGCCTGGAAAGCAGCAGGGAGCAGCCTGCCCCACGCGCGCGAGGACGATGGGGGCCCAGGCCCAGGCCCTCTCCCCGCCTCACCTCCGCACACGCCCCGAACGCCTCCCGGTCTGCCATCCGCAGAGCGACAGGGACGCCCGCAGTGGGAGCTGCCGCCTGGGCCTCGGGCGGTCACCTGCGAGGCTCAGGGCGGTCACGCCGCCCCCCAGCCTCGCCCCCGGGGGAACCCGAGCACCCCCTGGCCTCCTCGGCAGGCGTTCCGCTGCTGACGGCTTCCCAGTCCCCCCGACCCGAGACACAGAAACGGTTCTAGCTGCCCTTCGCCTCCGGGGTGGCGCCGGGCCCACGGTCCCAAACCACAAACACGTGGTAGAAAACCGAGTGCATGGAGCTGAGCTTCACCGACGCGAAATCTGCACAAACCTAGTACAGGGCAGAAGCTTTCAGAAGTAAAATGTAAAACGATCTGACGAGCGCAGGGCGCGTGCAGGGCGCGTGCAGGGCGCGTGCTCGTGTGAGCAGACAATCCGAATTCTGGGAAATGACGTCTGCGAAGCCGCTTCCCTCTGAAACCCGAGGGCCCTTCGCTGTCGGGGCTGCTCGCTCCCCTCTCAGCACTCTCCACCGCCAAGCCCGGCTGCCAGAGCGGAGCTGGGGGACGCTGGCCCGGACCCCCACACACTCGCGCCCGCCTTCCTCCCTCCCGGGACACAGCCGTCACACAAGCAAGAGCCTGAAAATGACACTTGTAGTGAGGAGACACCGCCCACGAGGAAGCTCAGGTCTTGGCGTCTCTCTATTGATCGGCTTTGAAGTCTTCCCGTTGTTTCCGAAGGTGACTCTTGTGCCCGGGGACGTCTCCTTGGCAACGGGATGACTGCTTCCGGCACGTAGAGAAAAGGCATCTGTTTGTTCTCTGCCAGGCTACCACCCGCAGATGCCGTGTGGCTTCAGAGAAAGCAGAAAACCCTCATGTCTAAGCACCGGCCAGCTCTCCCGGGCACGGGCTGCACGTGGCTCAGGGAACCAAGAGGTGGTGACAGTTACCTGGGAGTCGTTTCCTCGTCTCAGGAAAATGACACAGTCTGTGCACGGATGCATTTCCATTCTCCACTAATTACCCACGTGTCTGCCGATGCATCTCACACACATTCACACGCATGCACATTCACACGCACGCACACATGCACTCACACACGCACGCACGCACACTCACATACTCACACACACACTCACTCATGCACACTCACACCCACTCATGCACACACACACACACACACACTCACATACTCATGCACACACACACACACACACACACACACTCTCGTGCACACTCACATTTACATATTTCTCTTTTTTTCATTTTCTGCATGTGAAGCTTTTGGCTTGCTATCAGTTCTCTCCTGTCTGCATTTCACTTATTTTCTATTTCTGTCAATGGCTTCTTTGCACATCGCTGTTTCCCACATCAACCAAATTGCACGTCAGAGTGAAGAATCCACCTAAATGGCCAGGAAAAGCACGTGGCATTTGTCAGCTGATATAATCTCAGGTTACTGCAAGGAGAGATGGAAAAATATTTTAGGCCTTGAAATTCATGTTGTTCACCTTTTTATTCGCATTTGTTCATACATTCTTCTACGTGATTGAGAAACATTTATTTATTATGCTCTATGCCTCCCTAAAGCAATTTGGAAACCTTTTCTCTGCAATCAATGACGTTTCGTCGGGTCGATTCGTACAGTTGCACTCGTATCACGAAACGGCCGGGAACGCCGAGTGGCAGACGTATCTCCGTGTCAGTGGAATTATTGTGTCTGGATTTTGTGCTCACAAAAAGGGGGGATTAATGAGGTTGTATAGAGTTTTGTTGGGGGGAAGTTGGTCCTAAAGAATGCTTCCAAGTATCATTTTTGTGCTCCTTTCAGCAGATAAATAACTAACCTAGATTTTTAGAGTGGATCACGGTAAACCAAAAGGCTCAAACTCATCGTTTGTGTCTTTCTTTTTCCTGTAGAATGCACAGAATCCGAAGCACGAACGGTCAGAAGTTCAATGGCTTCTTTCCTATCCAAAGTAGCCGTGGAATACAATTTTTAAAATATCCCTCAACATGTCGCGTTATAAATCCATAGACCTAAGATACATTTCGTGCTAATAAATTCAGAAATTCAGCTCCGACGCGCTTTTGAGGAACGATGTCACCTCCGATTTGCACACGAGAAGACGGACAGCAAGAACCAGGAGGAAGTGTGCACACTCACCTCAGACCTCGGGCGCGTCAGAAAGCCTTTCCACTTTGGTTCTCTTGGCACATAAAAATGTTCACCGCAACGTTACCGAAAGCGAGAATTCCATTTTATTCTCCGTTGTTAAGTGTTGTATAACGTCAGGCCCAACTTTCAACTCTGATAAAGTCTTTAGGCCCGTGGCCTCAGCGAGGAAGGCTTCCGGCTGCAGGAAACGGAAAACACCATCTGGGCGACTCACTAAGAATCGGTCCGCTTCCTGACAGAACCAGGAGTCTCCAGCAAGGCCCTGGTCAGCGGCGTTAGGACGTCGGGGACGGCAGTGCGGAAGCGTCCCGGGGCCGGGCCGGTGCCTGGCACAGCTGGGGCACGCCACAGAGAGCTGCTGACGAGGGAGGTGAAGGTGAATTCTGTGTAGACCGATGGCCCCCTGGGCAAGAGTCCCCTACTGTGAGGTGAAGTCCAACAGACTGTGCAAAACTCTACTCCGACGTGAGGTGCACAGAAGTAAACGTCAGAGTTTTCTTCAGAAAACAGCTCGCCGATCAGCAGGTTTAGTCGTTAAGCGCGAGAACCACGGGCTTATCCCTTCGTGTCCGTGGCCGAGCCCAGGGCCTCGCACGCAGCCCACGTCCCACAAGTGAATGGCCGATCGGGTTTTGCACCGAGGGCCGACTACGGTGGTGGCAATCGATATTTTGGTTCAAGCCTTAAAGTAAAAGGACATGGAAGCGATTTCAATAAACTTTCAACCCTCGAACGCCACTGAGAACGTCCGTCAAGCTCCAAAGCGTTCCGTGTCGCAGCTGAGGGCGAACGGGAGTCTGAGAGGAAGTGCCTGCGGCCCGCGTCCGAGCGCAGCACCGGCTCACCGTGCGCACGCGGCGCGCTTATGCGTCTGGGCTTGGGGAGGGGTTCCTTCCCTAAGAGAAATAAAGAGCTAAGACCCCCCGCGAGTTCGTCTGCCAGAACACGACGGAGATAACCCCAGGAAGGACAGCCTTCCATAAAGGCGAGTTTGTAATTTAGAGCCACGCAATTCCAAGTACAATTGACCACCAGTGTAAATGCAGACGATGCGTTTCCTAGCGGCCGGAGTCGCTTTTGTTGAAGTTACGTCATTCGTACTCAGGCCGGCTTTAACGCAGAGCTCGGCCTTAGCACCAGGGTGCAGGCCGTCCTGCACGACAAAGGCCCGCCCGCGCGGCAAGGCCGAGGTGGCAGTCCTGAAGCGCTTTTGGACCCGCTCTCCTCTCTCCGTCGTGAAGTTCTGGTCGCCGGAAGCCCAGCGGCCCGGGCGCGGTCCCGTGTTGATGTGCTGTAGGGGCGAAGGCACACGTGTCCCAAAGCACGGTGACGCCAGCGCCGATCTCGCGTCACTGCAGCGCGGAGATATTTTAGTGTAAGCGCTCTGTCCTGTGATGAAAGGGCCAGAACGAGCAGGAAGACCCCAAGCGCCACACAAACAAGGACAGAAACGAGTCAGCGGGAACCGAAGGCTGAGCGCTCGCTGAACGCCACCTTCCGCTCAGAGTGGGGAAATCGCGTCCTGGCCACGGCCGCCCCTCGCTGAGCAGGAGGCCGCCGGGCAGAGCAAGGAAGCGGTGAGCTCGCAGGGGTCCCGCAGCCCCGGCTACGCCCGGGAATCCACGCGTTCCTTCGGTCACTGCGTTGTCACCAGCAATGCCAGACACGTGAAACGTGGCCCCGTTTTCTTAGCCGTGGTGCAACGATCACGGTGACAGTGTCTGCAAAGGCTTCCGAAGCCTGAAGCACCCTGCTTTCACTGTCATTTATTTCCCCTGCAGCCTCCAAAGAGCAGGCTTTGGCTAATTCTCACGGCGTCTGGAATCGGGGCGAGCTTTCACGAATCATCACGTTAACAGACGTGAACGCGGAGGCGCGTCGGGGAAAGGACGGAGAGGTCACAACCTCCCCTCCCCGTAAAACAGAGACTTGGCCGTCACGCTGCGCTGCTTCTCCTAGATCGCAACAGTGACAATCTTACTGTCAGAAAACAGAACGCGGCGCGCGCATCTCACGTCTCTGACGAAAGCGGCGACACGGAACAGCGGCGACCCAGCACAGCGCCCCTGCAGACGGAATTCCTCTACTAGCTGGTTCCAGGCAGCGGCATTCAAGAGCTTTATGAAGGACTCTGCAAACGGCTCAGAAATAATTACAGCGAAACTACGGGCAACGGGCGGCTGCCGTGCTGGCTACAAGAGGTGAGGGACGTCACCGACTGGCAGGCAGGCGAGGAATCCCGGTGGGGCATTTCCAGATTAAAGAAAAAGCGGCTCACGTCCCTGTAGGTATCACAGATTCTTAAATGCACATTGCAAACTCCACACGTATACGTATACATAACATCACATTTACGTGTATAAAACATGCTGTGTTAGTGTGCACATTCACGGACATCAGGCTTCAATACCTAAGACAATCTGTATGTGTTTCAGTACTTTAAATAATTATTAAAATATTTAAAATAAAACTTGGGCAGTGATGTTAAATACAGATTTTATTATTGAGTACATTTCGGTTATTATCTGAGAGCAACAATCAGACATAAAAGTCAGTAAAAATAACTGACAAAGAGGAATATATTCTAAGTCATTTTAGAAATGTGTTTTAATTTACATTTAGTTAATTCTGTAAGTCAGTTTTGGGAAAGACGTAGAGCTGAACTATTAGCATGTGGAAATGCTTCTTTCCCTACGGATACGTCACCCAACAGGCGCTCCTGACGCTTGGCGTCTGGAATTTCACCACACGAAGTTAAAACCAAGATCACGTGAAACGAAAATTCAGACACAGACGTTAGGGACATGTGCCCTTCTTTCAAGAAGGCTCCTTTGTTTTTCAAATAAATTTCACCAAAACTATCTGGGGAAATAGAAAACTAATACGTTTTCTATCATTGCATAACAAATGACAACAAATTTAGCAGCTTAAAGCAAAACAGAGCACGGTCATCCCATTTTGGACATTTAAATGCACTAATTTCATTAATGTAAAGAAGCATGTAGATAAACAAAAGGTCGTCTGAGCATGTTCCTCACTCATCCATTATTTCCAATATCTATCGCTGTGATTTCTGCCAATAGTTGAAATTTTTGACCTAAAGAAATTATTCGAGGACTTTGCTCACTCAAACACTATAGAAATATCAAATATTCAGTTACGGTCTCAACCAACACGCTCAAGGCCGTCAAGGTGCCACTCGGTACAGGCAAATGAGACGGCGCGTGGTGACAGAACCACAACGGCATTTGTCACCTGCTCCCAAATCGTGTCAGACACGAGCGAAAAAAAAAAAAAAAGAACTCGACCTCACAAATAATCAGAGAAACGCACATAAGTTTGACACTTGGAGTCCCCTCTTGCCTATTAAACCAATAGTTGTGAGCACATGAAACACACGGCGACAGTGCAGGCCAGGTGCCACACGTCCCTGTCACAAGCTCAGTGGCCGTGTGGCACTCCTGACAGGAAAACGGCAGCGACAGACAGACCGCAGGGCAGACGAGCGCCCGACACGAGCGCCTCTGCCCGAGCTGAAGTGAGGACGGCGCCCGGCACAGCCCACCACGGGGCCCGACGGGGGGACCGCGAAGCCCGAGCGCACGCCGTCTCGGGACGTGACGCAGCCCCGGCGCTGGGCGGCGCGGGCCAGGCTGTGACGACACGCCGAGCGCCCCCAGCACTTCCGGGCGTGGCTGTGCGCAGGTGCGAGACAGCACGGAGGCCGGGGCCCTCGGCGACCTTAGACACAGCCGCACTGACCCGAGTGACCAAAGACACCCAGCGTCGCCGTGACCCCCCTGGGTCCTCGAGAGTAAACGCGGAGGCGGCCGAGGCCCCGCCGCCTCCGATTGCCGACAGCACCCAGTTCGGAGACGGCGCCTCCTCCGAAAGCCCCTCTTAGAGCCGCAGGGGCCCCAGCCTGTGACCCACGGCCCAGAGCCCCCGCGGTCCCTCACAGCTGCTCTGGACACGGTGTTGGTGCTGCGTCTCACTCCTCGTGTCCCCGGTGTTTCGCTGGGCGGCTTCCGCACGCTCGGCTGTGACGGCCCCTTGTCCTGATACCACACAACCATTGGGACGACGGCACCCCAAATGGCAAAGCCTGACAATACTGTGGGGACACCTCTCAGGCATCCGGTTCCAATACTCCCGGTAATGGGTCCTTGTTTAGGTCTCCATTTCCCAATGTCCTTAAAGTTGAGTAAATTTTATTGCTAATAAAAATCATTTTGTTCAACATATGCAAAGTACGAGGGTCTGAGTCTGAGGGCGGCTTTTATTAAACGTACCGTAGACGCGGTGACTTACGAACAGTAGAAATTCCTTCCTGCCGGTCTGGAGACTGAGAAGTCCAAGGTCAAGGCGCTGAAGAGCAGTGTCTGCAGAGAGCCCACTTTTGGGGACATAGATGGCCACTTTCTCCCTGTGTCCTCAGCTGCTGAAGGGCTGATGGAGCTCTCCGGGGTCCGGGGTCTCTCTTATGAGGACGTGGTCCCATTCGTGAGGGCTCCACCCTCGTGACCTAATCACCTCCCACAAGCTCCACCTCCAAATAGTGTCATGTCGGAAATGACACGTCAGCACATCAGTCTATTCCAGTGGGGACGCAAAACCTTCCTCGCTGACGTGGGAGAGTTCTTCCGTTCTCCGTCCCTCTTCATCAGGCAGGAAATAAACGTGCACACAACCGCGGTCACACGTTAACGGGCTGGGTGGTCCGAGTGACAGCCGTAATGACTGACGCTCACAGTGAGCTGATCATGGTGGACGCTTCGGTAAGTAGCTGACACACGTAACAACGTAGTAACTCAATTCTTTTACATGTTCACTAAGGGCCGTGTCCACTCACAGGCCCTGGACCAGAGCAAAGAACCCGGTGTCCACGCGCCTCCCGCGTGGGGCCCAACCGCGCGCCCCGAGGCCTGCGCCATCGCGCCCACCATCGTGCCCACACCTTCCTGTCCTTGGGCAGGTTTTGTCCCCGACTGGTCACACTCCGCCTCACGTCTTCCTGGGGTCTGCACCCCTCTGTGGGAATAGAAGACTCTTCTAGCGGCTTTTGAAAAATCTATTTCCTGTCTCAAATCTGAGGAACAACAAAAACAGTCAAATAACTCAGTTCACTGAATATTTAAGAAAATGGCTAATTTGTGCATTTAAGAATAAAGAAATATCTCACTGTTTGCTGTCGGTCACTGTTTGCCTGCAGGAGATAGAAAATAAAAATGGCCTTTTTTTCTCTGCTTGTTTTTCTGTAAAGAAAACGGATAAAATGGGTTCAAGGATCTATCACATGAGGAGTTTGGTCAATTACCGGCTTGTACGTTGAGGATGAGCTCCAAGCACTTCACACTTATTGCCCAAACACGGAGTCTTTCCTGATATTTTTCATTTATTTGCGTTAGTCTGTCCTCTATTTGTGGCACGATCCCGTAACACTGCGCATGTGTCTGTTCTCACTTAGCGCTCAAGTCACCCGGGGAAACACCGGGACTGTGTTTGCTTCCGCGTGTCCCGCGGCTGCGCTGGGGGCTCGGAAGAGACGAGACGTGTGTGAGCGCTGCCACTGCTGGGGACCCCTCTCCCCATCTAATGCCCACGTCTGTCTTCATTAACTTCACGGCGTAATTACTGTGGCCAGGTCATTCCAGCAGCCGACCGTCCCCAGCGGCCCTTTACCTGAACAGCCACAGTCCCTGCGGTTTCAGTGTCACCGACGGGAGCTCCCGGGCACGTCGGGATGACACGCGACCGGGAGGCCTCTGGGCGCCACCCGACCCCGGCATCGCGGCTCCGCGGCAGCCTCGGCTGAGGGCACCTTCGGACACACCGCTCGCGAGAAATTATTCCAGAATCGTGGCTCCTCACGGGGTGACCTCACGGGACAGCTGATACAACACAGTCCCTGCGTCACGTTATAAAAAGGACAATCACGGGGGACGTGACACGGCCACAAAGCAAATGCGAAGGGGCAGGGACGGGGCCGGCACTGGAATGGGACTTTTCCCCGTTTTCTTCACCTTTCAGTCTCCTCCCCGCCCCCCGCCCCGTCCCGGGCAGCTGCAGCTGACATGGGCCTGGCCTCCCGCCACCCAAGCCGCAGCTGTGCGTCCCTGTCCCCGCAAGGCGCTTTGCGCCATGTCTTCCCTAACGCCGTCCGCCGGGCGACTTCTCAGTGTGGTGACGTCTGCACGTCCAGGGAGAGACGGAAGGACGCGCCACGTCCTGCGTGTGCCTGGCCCGCAGCCCCGGGGACGCTCCCACAGGAGCCAGGGGGGTGGGGACTGAGCTTCTCCCCGATGGAACGTTTTCAATTTGTGTCAATAATCCGTGATCTCGTGTGGTCACTTCCGTTAGCGCCGTAACGACGGGGTCGACTCGAAACCAGACTGGGACGCGCCACCGGAGACCTGTCCTAGTCCAGGGAAGGGCGGTGGCACCCGAAAAACGTGAGCTCTTACACCTCGGAAAGTGCCCTCTGACCTCCTGGTGTAAAACCGCAGACGAGGAAGCTGAAGCACCAAGGACAGTAAACTCCGGGCCCAGCCCCCCACGGCTCGTCCCTGGGGGGACCCCGGCTTGGAGCCACCGCGCCCCACTCCCCGCGATGGCGTCTCGCACGCGAGCTCAGCGACTGCAAGGAACTCAAGCTCTCCATCTGCCATCGGGGGAGCCAGCGCTGTGACCGCGATCACGACGGGTTCTTCAGCCACACAATGGGAGTAACATTCACAAACCTCCCCCTGACCTGCAGGACCTCCCCCTGACCTGCACG
>PVJL010018823.1:0-15145 GCA_004026885.1 Lyroderma lyra | reverse complement strand
TGTGCTCTGCGTCCTGCATACTTTCCATCCTTTGTTATAGGAAAATAAGTTGAAGACAGGAAAGAACTAGGTGAGAGAATCAATTGTGTACATATCATTGTCCAGGGAGGGTGCCAACTTCAACACAATGGGAGCCTGTCTGGATGCTGAAGCTTCTAGAATTTAAAATCATCAATGCTGTTATTACCTTTGAGCTATTGCAAAAGGCAATTTTCTGTTAAAGGAAAACGGTAGTGGGTTGAGACGTGCAGATACCCAAGCGTTTTCATGGCGAGTGTCACGTTTGCGTTTTCTGCAGGAAGTCCTGTTTCCCATCCTGTGTCAAGTGCACGTTAGCTGAAAGGGCTCTCTTACATCATCCTTGTGCTTCTAAGAAAGGAAGGGTCACGCTCTATTTCCTCGAAGTCACGCCAGTAGAAAAGTGTCCTGAACAGGCCACGTTCCGTGACACAGTTCTCCTCCTGCCGTCACAGGTCCTGAGGCTGCACGCGTAGGGGGGCGGCAGGAAATCCCGGGGCGGCATGCAAAGGGGCGGCCACGCAGGTACCTCTGAACCACCTGCCTTGTCCCGGGAGGGACCGAGAGGGTGAGGCAAGGTCTCATGGAAGAAATGATTTCGTGGCAGGAATGGCTCCTGAGCCCCGTCGCCCAGGAGGACAGGGAGCTGGTGAAGGGACCTGGGCGGGAACCTACGGGCTTGGGAAATGGTAACGCGAGGCCACCCTGTGTTGTCGTAGATCGAGAAAGGACAAGCGGGAGGTGACACTCTGGAGAGGTGGACGGAAGACCGTCACCCAGGGCCTTGGGTGGCATGGGAGGAGCTTAGGGTCATTGGAGAGGACCAGGGCCACACAGGCTTTTCGACCAGCTGTCCTGGTGGGTGCGTGGAAAAGGGATTCCAAAGAAACAGGATGAGCTCAAGGAGGGGACGCGCATGACAACTGTTTCAGAAGCTGCAGGACTGGTTACTGATAGGATTTAGGTGCCAGGGAGTGTGGGAGATGAAGCACGGCTCCCCGGTCTCTGACGCTGCAAGGGGCTGGGCGGAGGGGTGCAGACTGTTGGACAAAGAATTCGGGGGAGCACGTACGGAAGAGAAGGATGAAGAGTTTGGTTTTAGACATCTTGAGTCTGAGGGACCTACGGAATACTTCAGTGTGGCTGTGTGAGTCTAAATCTCTGGAGAGAGAGCAGAGTTAAACGTGAACTTGGGACTTATAAGCAAATGTAAGCATTATGGGGTAAGGATATGTTTGTTTTTATGTGTTTTATTTATATGCAAACCCGGGACAGTGCACACCATAAATATCTGTTAAATCACTGGTTCCCAAGAGGTGGTACTTGTGTCCCCGGGGGTACGTGCTCGGCCATTCAGGGGTACAGGCTGGGCGGTTCAGGGGTATGCAAACAATAATCAGTGATGGCCAAGAAATAAGTAAAGTAAAAAATGCAGAATGTTAGTTATGGAACAATAAATGTTAAGTTTGAATCACCGTCCATGGAGACGCATGAGCGAATGATGATGGGTGGGGGTGTGGCTGTGAACCCGCCCCCAAACCGCTCTGCTACCAATCATTACGCAGTGTCAGAGCAATCAATCCATTTGTGATGTTTCCAGAACTTCCTTAAAGGTATAAATACAGCCATAGCCAGAGCGTTCGGTCAGTTTAGTTATTGACTGAGTAGAAGTAAGTACGCTGTCTTTAATCATGATTCTTTTCAAGCAGCTTTTTTATTTAATGTTTCAATACTTGATCATTATCAATATTTAACTGTTACAAATATTATAAAATTAAATCTGTGTCCTCTTTCCTAACTTATTACCTCATTTCCACTGTTTTACATTAAGATAGGCACTGCACAAAAGTGTCAGTATTTAAAAACAGCTGTTTTCAAAACCAGGGCTACAGTGTATAGAAATGGGTTTCAGAGGGGTCCACAGGTGGACAAAGGTTTGGGACCACTGTGTCAGATGACGAGTAGTTACCCTCGCGGGAGTGAAGGAATCGTCCGAGTAGAAATGCTGAATGACGAGAGGCGGTCAGAGGACACACAATGACACAGAAATTGGTAACCCGTTGGGGTCTCCACTGTGCTCAACACCGAAGAGCATTTCCTTCATTTCTTATGGTGGGGAGAAAAGTCCATTGTGTGTATTTTCAACTGGTTTTTATGAGCTAAAGTGAATGCTGTAAGTGGATAGGAAACACACCTTGCATAGTTCACCTAACTTTTTTGAAACTTGGAAAGAACGAATTCTATAATAATAAAAAGGGACATCGTGGTCTCCAGATCTATGCACTAGTGCTACCTCTCTGTTTACTAACAGAAGACCCAAAGGCACGTCAGACTTGTTATGTTAGAGAGTGAACTTGTGACCCCCCCGCCCCCAACTCGAAGTGAAGGGCACCACCGTACAGGCAGAGACGCAGGTCAGAAAATGAGGCGTCGCTTCTGACCCCGCCCTCTGCCTCATCTCCACAGCTGTGGCGTCCCCCAGTCCTGTCCACCTCACATCCTGCGTACCTCTGGAACTAGCCTCTCCCATCACCCTTCTTCAAGGCACGGCCACCGCTCCCTTGGATGGCCGCTGCAGCCTGCGAGTCACCCAGCCTTCCGCCATCCTCCCCGGCCCGCCCCTGGGGTATTTGATGCTAACCTGAGTCTTCTTGTTTCTTCAAAACGCAAACCTAATCGCACTTCTCTCCTCTGTGACGCCCTTCATTGGCTTCCCGTGGCGCTCAGGATAAATGATGACAGGTCTCCTCAGACGACCTAGCATAGGAGTCCAACCTTTCAGCTTCCCTGGGCCACATTGGAAGAAGAATTGTCTTGGGCCGCCCGTAAAGTACACTCACACTAACGGTAGCTGATGAGCTAAAAGAAGTTCCGTGCATCATTTTGGTCATGTTTTAAGAAAGTTTACGAATTTGTGTTGGGCCACGTTCAAAGCTGTCCTGGGCCACATGTGGCCCCACGGGCCGTGCGTTGGATGAGCTTGACCTAGAGCCTCATGCCGTGGCCTCAACCTCTGTCTGTTCTCATCGGCCCACTGGCTCCTGTGCCCTCCCTGCTGGGACCTTCCTCACGCAGGTGTGCTGTCTGCCTCCCCACTTGCTAATCCTTCTACCTAGAACCTTCTTATCATCAGCATCCCACTCTCCAGCCCAACGCATTTGGCCTGGGTAACCCCACGCATCCTGGACGTCTCAGCACAAGCATTCCTTCCAGCTTAGGTCAGACTCCCCGGGTGGGTGACGTCATGGAATTCCACGGCTGTCCCTCAGAGCACTCACATTCACTCGCGCTCTCCACTGGATAATTGCACACCCGTGTGTGTGTTCTTCTGTCAGAAATACCTGTTGGCTGGGCCGTAAGTCCCATATCTGTTTTTTTATCACGATTGTATCCCCAGCACCCAGATGTATTCCTGGCACATAGCAGATGCTCAATAAATATCTGCTGAACTAATGAATGCTCAAATGAGCACGTGGGTGTGCTCTAAAATATCTAGTTAGGATATTGAGAAGGTTTTGGAATTATTAACCCTTCCCCCCCAAAAAAACTCCCAAAACGTCAGTACTCTATGGTTTTGCTCCTACCTCTCAGTTATTATACAAGATTAAGTAACATATGCCCAAACATAATCCTTGACAACAATGTTTATTTATTGCTGACTCATCTGATTTAACTTTGCAAGCTGAACTCAAAAACTAGAACAATACTCATGTAAAAATTTTAGATATAATTGCACCAAAAAAAGGAGGGAAAAAGGAATCAACTAGAAAAGGCAAATCAAAAGCTATTTCATGCTATCCTTTACCCTAACAGGTAATACGGACGCTTTTCGAAACTAAAATAAAACAATTCCTTACATATCATTTTGAACCATCCTATAATGTGGAAAGTTAATCAGGATGTTGCTGATTAAATATTCCAGAATTTCAAAAGCGTGTCACGAACTTGGTGAATGGATTTTAAGTAATTCAAACCCACGTTTCACTCCGTGTTTCGTGGTGCTGCTGCGGCCATTATTGCAGGAGGGGGCGGTCTGCCTTTTTGTCGCCGGTGCTCGGGCACTCTGCTCACCACCCACTAGCAGTAAACACTCTCGAAATATTACAGAAGTCAGCTTTAATGCTTTCGTTCAATGTTGCCTCTTTTTTTTCCAACAGTAACTATTAGGCAGCCAGTTCAAAATACTGTCCAGAGATCAAATCTCCAGTGTTTACAGGTGTCATGTTTAGTGGAAGAGGAAGTGTTGATATTTCTTTTCCCAGCCTTCTCAGACTGAATCTGCAAAAACACTGGCACATCCAACATGGGGACTTGGGGCTGCAAAGGAAGCCTATCTGTGTGAGCCACCTTCAGTCCTCCTGTGCCAGAGGCTCCTGGACAGCTGCCCTGAGGGCCACTCGTGCTGATTAAGAAAACAAAACAAAGAAAAACAAACAAACAAAACAAAAAGACGAAAAGATGTTGTGACTCAGTTGGTTCAAAGGCCTCCAATCTTGATTCCTTGCAGGAATTTCAGGCCGTGGACTCATACAGGATGCCTGACGGAGTCCAACATTCACAACGAAACTTCCTTCCCCGCGGTCTTCCAGGGAAAGGACTTGCACACAGAAGTGTATCTGGGAGGGGTGGTGGGGACATGTGGGAGGAGCAGAGGGGAAATAGCCAGTGAAAGGTCCGTTTGCACGGAGGTCACCCCTGGGGGCGCCTGGAGTGCAGTCCCACTCAGGAGCTCCGCAGCAGGCGCAAAGCCCAGACGCCCGAGGCCCAGGGTGTTCACACGGTCACTGCCGCGCTGCGGTGGTGCAGACCATTGCTTCCGCCCGGGGCTGAAACGCACGGAAAGCATGCCCACGGACGGGCGTGGGCACTGGGCGGAGCCCTTGGCCTTAATGCTTTCATTTTCCAGCTCAGAATGGCACTGGGCGGTGGGCATTGTCACAGTTTGTACAGCTGGGAAGAGAGGGTGGGTGCACGTGTCCACGGGGAGCCCGTCATCCCTGCACCTCCACAAACACGCCCAGGGCGGCGTTCAGGCGAGACCCGCAGGCCTTCCTGCCGGACCCTGCCCTCTTGGCCTCCCCTGGCTCTTTCACGTTGGCATCAAGAGCGGTGCCAATTATGCAACAGTCAGTTGACCAAATACAGGACGACTTTGTGCAGGGTAGCAGAGCGCTGGGGCCTCTGACTGAAACTCCCCCCTGAACATTCCGTGTGGCCCAGCGCTCAGCACGGACGTGGGCCTGGAGGCCGAAGGCCGCCCAAGGGGGTGCGCCGGTGCTCCGGGCTACAAAGTAACTGTTATCTGCAGTTGCAGAGGAATGCCCTGAAATGGCTGGTAATTGGACAAAGAAGCACATCGTAAAAGCTTGCTATCCCCAGTGCCTGGGCCCTAGGACAAAAGTGAACCAACCAGCTAGGGCATTGATCTGGACCGCGAAATGACGTTCAGAGGCTCTCCCTCCAACCGAGAAAACTCCGCACACCTCAAATAACCTCCCTTGAATAGACTGTGGCAGTAATAAAGGGGTTTATCTGATGGAACTTCACAAGAAGTTTATTCAAATAAAGTTTATATTCAAAGTGAATTTGAACCAACCAAATCCGCATGCTCCTCTCAGGTGTAGTAACGACCTCCTATAGATTCATGCATTAAAGTCACAGTATTTTCGTTTGTCTTGAAAACCACTGAATTCTTTAAAGGTCACATTTCTAACTGCTCAAGGTCCTCAGTTTTTTTTTCTTGAATACTTGTTCCAAGAATCACCCCAAGTTTTTTGAATCTATGGAAAGCCTACTGCTAAGGAAAAAAAAAATTTTTATTTGTCCCATAATCTTTTTAAAACCTGCAGAACTATCAAAAGATGTTCAAGAGACAATTGTCCCCAATACAAGATGAGATGTGTGGGAGGATAACAGAAGCAAGGAGCTCAATTCCTCCAGGTTCCGCCTGATTCTGGTCCATTCTCTGCAGGAGCAGAGAAACAGAAAATTCAAACGTGTGGTCACGGGCAGTGAGTAGCGACATGGATGGGAGAACAAAGCTCAATTCTGCAGGGAAACTCTGCGCACAAAACCCAGGCCTCAGCACTGTGCCCCCGGCCGAGAGCCCGGGTATCGGTACCCCCAACATCTGAGAGTCCACAGCCCACAGCAAGTAGACACCAGTGCGAGCTGCCTGGTGGGGAGGGGGTGCAGAGGGTCCTGCTGCCGGGGTACTGCGGGCGGCGTGGGCTTGGCTGCTGGGTGGGAGGAGAGCACTCAGGCCCAGGACCGTGAGCTGTATCCACTCACAGCTCTCCTCACACCGGACACGTCAGTCTTCCACTCCAAGCAATTCTCCCATTCTCGGTGGACGCCAGCCAGGTGTCCCACCAGTTCATTCACAAAGTACCTCAAAGGAGCACAAACCCCACAGGGGAGGCGCTCAGTCCCACAAGACTGCCCCCACTTCGGAAGTCAACCACAAGTTGCGGGGCCGCAGGTGGACTTCACTGCTGTGCAACTGATTACAGCTTGGAGGGTCCCACTCCCCGCCTCAAAGGGTGTGATCACAGGGCTCAGGCTGCTCCTTACCCCTTCCTATTTATTATAAAGGATACAGACGAATAGCCGGCTCTGAAGAGGTCCATAACGAGAGGGCCAGAAGGGTCCCAAGTGCAGAAGTGTATAGGCCCACGGAGTTGGGGTGTGTCACATTTCTGGCCTGTGGATGTACTCGAGCTCCCCAAACCCCGACAGTGAGGGGTTGGGTGGAGGTTCCATTACGCAGCCGTGTTTGATTACATTATTGGCCGTCGGTGATGGTACTCAATCCTCAGCCCTTCTCTCCTCCCTGGAGGTGATGGGGGGCGGGGACGGAAGTCCCAACCCTCTAATCATGTGGTTGGTTCCTCTGGCAACCAGCCCCCATCCTAAAGCTCTCGAGGGGCTCACCAAGAGTCCCCTCGTTAGCGTGTACTCGGGTCGGATTGAAAGGGGCTTATTGTGAGGCATTCTTCTCCTGCACCCCTCAGGAAATTCCAAGGGGTTTAGAAGCTCTTGTGTGTAAGGAACTGAGGACTAAGACCACAAACGAGTACACATTCCTCATTTTGTCACAGTGTCACGCACAGAGATGCAGATTACAGCAGCTGGACGCCGAAGGTTGCACTGGTGAGTCCGAGGGGGCCGGGAGGACACTGCTAGCATCCGAGGTCTCTGCCTAACACCCTTGGACTGGCTCCTACCATTCCTAGGACTCAAACCTGGTCAGGTAGAGCTTCTACTTTCACACGTCGTCGTTCCAGGGAGCTCTGTGGAAAGCAACAAAGGAAATGAAAGGACTGGAAGAGGGGGAAAGGGTAGGCCAGAACACAAGTGGCAAACACAAGCCCCCCACCGCCGCCCCTGGTCCGTCCTGTCACTCCCCACTTCCACCTGAATCAGCTCAAAATCCTCTTCAGATGATCGGCAGGCACTCTCAGGCTATCGACAGTGGCTCTCGAAATGTCAGCTGTTTGTCACGTCTTTAACCAGAGGTCACACAAGGTTACAAATGCCAGGCTAGGGAATAACATTTTAAAAATAGGTTTTCTTTCTAAGCTCTGGTGTGTGGTCCCAGGAAAGAGAGGGAAAACAGGGAAGGGAAAGAGGAAGTCCCCTGCGTGAGTTTCCCGTTGCTACTGGAACCTCCGAGCACAGACTCACTGGCATAAACCACCAGCAATTGTGTTAGCTTCCCCGTAGGGGAGGGGTCCGACGCGCGGTGGGTCCGGGCTGCGGGTGCTTGGGCAGTGTGTTCACTGGCCCTTTCCGTATACGCGAGCTGCCCACAATCCTGGGCTCCCGGCCCCCTCCTCCAACAAGGCCAGCAGCCCACTTCGATGCAGTGACCCTCCTCTCCTACCTCCTCATGTATTTTAAAGACTCTAGTTTGGGGCCGCCCACCCAAATAATCTGGGATAAACTCTGCATCCCAAAGTCCTTAATTTCATTGGCAAAGTCTCTTATTCATGGGTTCTTGGGATTAGGATGTGGACATCTTTGGAGGACCATTATTCTACCTACCATAAGCCCCTAAAAATAGCACTTTATCATGATTTTAATTTTTTTCCTAAAATAGTTCCTAAATTTATGCCATCTCACTCATTCTTGTTAACCTGTATGAATTTGGGAACTCCAATATTTAGAGTAGCATAAAATTTCTAACAAAATTGTTTATGGATGAGTAGGCAGATGTATTCTAAAGGTTTGATTAGCTGTACATTGCAAAAACTATGTATATAAAGTCAATTATAAAGTCACCTAAATGTTCAGAGTAGACAGAACTCCCTTGAATATGCAGATTGGGTCGGGGTCTGTCTTCTAAAATTAGATTTATCGTGGAGGAGCTGGCAATGGCCAACTAACAAAGGCTAACATTGATCAACACGTCAAATATCTTGGAACCTACAGAGATATTTGCATCCCCACATTCATCACAGTGTTATTCGCAATAGCCAAAAGGAAGAAGTAACCCAAGTGTCCATTGATAGATGAGTGGGAAAACAAAATGTGGTCCATCCACACAATGGAATACTATTCAGCCTTTTAAAAGGAAGGAAATTCTGGCACCTGCTACAGCATGGATGAACCTTAAGGAAGTTATGTCAAGTGAAATAAGCCAGTCACAAAAGAACCAATACTGCTATGATTCCACTTAGATGAGATACTTAAGAGTAGTCAGATTCATAGAGACAAAAAAGTAGAATGGCGGTTACTAGGGTCTTGGAGGAGAGGGGAGTGGGGAATTACTGTTTCATGAGTACAGAGTTTCCAGAATGTTAAATTCTGGGGATGAATGGTGGAGATGGATTCACAACAATGTGAATGTTACTTAATGCCACTGAACTGAACACTTAAAAATGGTCAAAACGGTCACTTATATGTTATGTGTATTTTACCACAATTTTTAAAATTAAGATTTCAGAAGTGTGTTTAAATATATTTGAGCATAATTGTTTTTTAAAATTGTCTGCAAATTTATTGCAGAGTTGTCATGTAACAACAGGATCACGTAGGGAATTTCTTTCCTATGAGGAGACTCTTCGGCAGTGCAGACACTAGAAAGTGGGATTCACGCACGCGTCCGGTGTTTAACAATCGGGAGATCGGCTGCTTTTAGTATTGTCTATGTCAGTTCCTTTGCCCTTCTCCCTGAGGAAGCTGAGGAAGCCCCAGAAAGTCCTAGGGTGTGTGTGTGTGTGTGTGTGTGTGTGTGTGAACTCAGACTGTGGTGTGAAACCCAGGTAGTGATTAAGGGTTTCTACTATACCCTCATGGGTACAATGCAGATAAAGTGGAGCCAAGGAAAGCAGAGAGAAGAATCAATAGGTGATTAATTTGATCAAACAGAACAAGATATTTTGTAGATGGGGATATTAGATAAACAAGATGGTCCATAGTTACAAGTAACTTCTAACACATTATTTGACTTTTGTTGTTGTTGGTTCCACTGAGCGGGGATCAAACCGAGGCCCAGGCGGTGAGAACGCGAAGCCTAGCCACTGCACCACCAGGGAACCCCCCACCCCCCATTCAAGACGTTTTAGATTACAAGGCCCATTTCTAAGTGATTCAAACAGAAATGGGAAAGTATGGGGCCATGTAAATAAACTGTCAAGTCCTGCCTCAGGGAGTAAACTATAGCCAGGATGAGACTGCGCTCCATCTCTCTTACTCCGTCTTCCCCCCATGTTGGCTGTACTTTATCCTCAGGACTGCAATGGTTAGTTCAAGCAGCTCCAGACTGAGTCATGGTCCTAATTCGGGCCTCTCAGTGGGACAGGAAGGTTGTTTCTGTCTCAGTGGTCCCAGGGAATGTCGCTCTGTGCTCCCTTAAGTCTGATTGGCTCACATGCCCTTCTCTGAACCAATCACCATGGCCAGCGGAATGAGATGCTCCAATTGGCTGGAGCTGTGTTAGGAGGGCGGGATAAAGTCCATTCATCCGGAAGAACGGCGGGGGGCGGGGGACAGGGATCCACGAGGAGGAAACGAAGGTGCCAGAAGAAAGGGCACAGGGCAGCTGAGTATCAGAAGTAACAGCTGTCCCCCAAGGCCTGGGCAAAGCAGAGTAGAAAAGAGCGTAGAGGGCTGGCCGAGGCCAGCGCGGTGGGAAGCAGGAGATGAAAAAGCAGATTTCCAATGGGGGACCAACGACGTCTTCCTAGGGCGAGCGACACGGGAACTGAGTGGCTGGGGCTGGAGGCGAGGCCCTGGGACAGGCCACAGGAAGGAGAGCGCATGCGCAAAGGCGAGGCAGGCGGCCCCCTGCGGGGACAGAGGGCACTCCTCAGTGCTGGAGCCCAGGCAGGGAAGGACATGGCCGGAACGTGCCGGCCGCCTGGCAGGGGTGTGGCCCAGGAGCTGGGTGAAGAGCTGAGCCTTAGGAACGGGCGCTGGCATGGCGTAGGGGCTGGCTCAGGCGGGAACCGCTCCGAAGACCACTGAAATATGGGAGAAGTCCTGAGCCCCTGGGGCCAGGCGCCGGGGAGAGAGGGCAGGGAGTGGCGGTGAGAGCATGGGCTATGGGAGACACGTGGGCCGTGGAAGAGAGCTGTGGGCTGCAGGAGACACGTGGGCTGTGGGAGAGACACGTGGGCCGTGGGAGAGAGCTGTGGGCTGTGGGAGAGACACTTGGGCCGTGGGAGAGAGCTGTGGGCTGCAGGAGACACGTGGGCTGTGGGAGACCCGTGGGCCATGGGAGAGAGCCTGGCAGGGGACAGGAAGGACACGCATCCACGTACCTGAAGCGCACTAACTGTGTGTGTCACATGTTCTGTCTCCATTCACCCCGGGCAGACACTCCGGAGGTTTCTGTATCTCAGTGACGTATGTCAGAGACAGGTGCCTAATGCTGTCACGGACGTCGGGGTTGGAAGAGAGGGCAGATACCTCTTCAAGATCAAGGTTTCCTTCCTTTGGGATAAATAGCCGGGCGTAGAACTGCTGGATCACGTGGGAGCTCTGTTTTTAATGTCTCGGGGAGCCTCCATCCTGGTGGCACCTGTTTGCCTCCCCGCCACCAGCGCGCGGTCCCCTTGGCTCCTGTTCGTTCTCTCGCCTTTTCGGGGACGCCATCCTAACAGGTGTGAGGGGGCTGTCTCTGCCATTTCCATTTGCATCGCAGCAGTTGTAAACGGTTGGGGAAACGGTGCTAAGAGTTTATCGCCTGTTCCTACAAAGTTTCAAATCGCTGTAACTATAAAGAACTCCAAGAGCGCATCATTCGTGTCCAAGAGATCATCATTGAAGTCTTAGCCAGGCTTTTTAATCACTTCAGGCGGAAAAGGTGACATAAAAAAATTGACATTCATGGAAGGAAGGTCAGGCCTCTCAGTCAAAAACTTCAAAAGATTTTATTTGGAAGTCTTATACAAGTTTCGTATTTAATATTTGTCCTAATGCTATTAATGAAAGCTTACTTACCTTACAATTTTATAATATAAGAAGAGGTAAAATGTCCCCTAATCCCCCCCCCCCACCGGTAGATGCCTTCGAGGCTCCTTGGTGCTTACACTTACCTGGAATCTGCCCGTCCCCGTGGGTGCCGGCTGACTGGGAGTGTACCGTGTTATTCTTTCCGGGCCGCCATGACATAAAACGTTGGAAAGCTCTGGAAACACGGGACGTGATTAGGGGAGCCCCTAATGCAGAACGGCCTGTCTGCAGAGAGAGGGCCACGGCCGCTCGGAGGAGGGCAGGCCGGTCGCCGCTTCAGCTCCGACGTCCCGAGCCCCTTCTCCGCCGCCTTCAGGCCAGTGCTGGCTGGTGACTGAGGACGTATTTCTTAAGCGGTCCGCCTGCCACTTCACCCAGAGCTAAGTGACTTCCTAATAAAACATCCTATCAACATGCATGGTCACAAGGGAAGCGAGGTCAGCGTTTTATGGATTTTTACTGTGGCTCACATTTGTAACTCCGCACAGTGTTTGTCGTAAATCAGTCACGTCGCCTCACACGCAGAGAGCCACTGACGTGTCATTCTCTGACGTGCGTAATGCGGGTTTTCGAACCAGGTTGGGGCCTGTGACACTGCGCTTACGCCACACTTCCTGACTTCAAGGTCAGATTGCCTCTTCCCTTGGAAGAGATCACGTGGGTCCCTGGGCTGTCCCTCGGTGTCGAAACGATGCAGAGAAGGCGTGCAGGAAGTGGCTTCCTGGGCTCCAGGAGTGGGGGCCCGGTTGTAAGGACAGGGTCTCCTCCTGGGTGCCTCTGGCTCTCCCCGTCCCCCTCCCCGGGAGGCCCTCTGTCTCTCCCTGTGACCTGGTCCCTAGCCTCTCCTCCCTCGCTCGTCAACCCCCGCCCCCAGACGAGGCTCGGGCACGCGCTGCCTGCACCCTCGGCTCGGGCACCTAGAGCATGACCCAGTTATTCATTCTCCTCCATGGCCCACTGAGCCACCAGTCTGTCTAGGGCCAGGATAGTGTCTTTCCTAAAAACGTGTTTCTGACGAAGTAGGCCGTGTTTCCAAAAGTGCATTAATCGCCTGTGTGCAACCTCGTAGGAACAGAGCCCCTGGAAACGGGGTCGGAGCTGCCATGGCAGAGGAAGGCCCCGCCACGGCCCGCTCCGCAGACCTGTGGAATGTGAAACCCTTTGGACTGGGCCTCCCGCAGCACGGTGTCCCCCACAGCGTGCTGGAGAATTAGCACCCCCATGTGAGCTGGTCTGCAGCTGGAGAAAGGCCTGCCTTCCATTGATGTCATTGTGCCCCGCCCTTAATCAGGAACGCCCTGGGCCTTCGCCTCCTGACCGGCCCACAGCAGTGCTTCGCACGTGCACGTACTCTGGCATATTGTAGGACTCGGCCGTGGCGCTACAGGCAGCTATGGCTTGTGTATTTTCTGGGGAGCATTTCATGGTGTAAATTCTCCGCTGTTGGTCTTTTCTACTTTGATGACCATTTGGGTCACGTCTGGGTTGATGCTATTACAGTGCCGCTGTGAACATTCTGGAATGCATTCCCCGGGCTTCGTGTTTCTCTGAGAAATACGAGGGCTGTCCAGAAAGTACCCAGCCACGTACTGTGAAAAACAGAGGCGTTCATGGCTGGATTTTTTCTGGACGGCCCTCGTGTGTCTGGGGGTGGGAGTCAGCCTTTCGGGATAATGCCAAATCATTTTCCAAACCGGCGGTGCCCCAAAGTCCCTGTTGCCCCAAGCCTGGCTCACGTTGGCTGTGGTCAGACTTCTAAATTTTGCCAGTCTGACGGGTAGGACAAGGATTTCAGGGTGTTTTAAAGGAAGGTGACCCCTTGGTCCCCGAGTCCCAGCCCCTGACAGGACTGCGCATGTAGTCGTGCCCCCAGAGCTTCTGTTTGGTGAGGGAAGAGCAGTACTGTGCCACGTGACGAGCACCCTAGTAGACGAGCATGTTAAGAACATCGTCGGAAGTTCCCGTAGGTCCTCAAATCCTTGCACACCAGAATCACACGGATACTCTTATTTTCTCACGGACGTTTTATTACGAAAACCTCCAACCATACAGCAAAGTTGGAAGGATTTTTACGGTAAACACCCCCAACTAGATCCTACCATTCGCTTTTTATTACTTGCTTTAGGGGGATTCTTTTGCAAAAATGTCCATTCCCCGGGCCTGAGATTCTGATTCTACAGCTCTGGACGGGAGCAAAGAAATCTCTGTTTGTTTCTTTCTGGTGGTTAGACTCCGCAGGTGGTTCGATGAGCACCCCGCCCTGGGGACCGCTGCCTGGAGGCACTCGCTGCAATAAGTAAGGGAGACAGGTTTATCATTAGCCTAGCGGTGCTCCTTCTGTGCTGGGGGGAGTTCCACCGGGTGCCCACAGACATTGTCTTAGCTCACCACCGTCCCTAGGAAATGTGTCACCCGTTTTGTGGAGGTGTTGGCAGGTTGCTGGGGGTGGGGGTCCGGTCCTTTCCCCACGAGAGGCCAAGAGGGGCCCAGCTCCCGTCATCTGGACCCCTTGCTCTGAGCATCGCAGGCAGAATGAGGAACTTGCATCTCGGACCCAAGCCAGCTCCTTCCAACATTTGGGTGTCGTTATGGGATGAGCCGTATCCCCAAGATGCACATGTTGAAACTCTAACCCCCTCTGCCTTGAAGTGTAACGATTTGGAGATAAGGTCTTTAAAGAGGCAGTTAAGTGAAAATGAGGTCACAGGGTGGGCTCAATCCAATGTGACTGGTGTCCTTACAGAAAAGAGGAAATTTGGTCACAGACATACACAGAGGGAGGACCATGTGGAGACACAAGGAAAAGGCAGCCATCTGCAAGCCAAGGACAGAGGTCCCGGGACAAACCAACCCTTACAACACCTTTACCTTGGACTTCTAGCCTCCAGGAATGTGAAAAAAATGTGTTTTTATTGTTTTTTATTGTTTAAGGCCCCGGGTCTGTGGTTATGGCGGCCCCAGAAAACTAGCACAGGTATCGGGGAGAAGGCACACGCCCGGGCTCAGATGGCAGGGCAGCCAGACCCCAGCTCCCTGCTCCCCAACTTCTCTGCAGTCAGGCTTCCGTCCACCAGCTGAGGGGTGGTGGGGGGTGGGAGAGGAGCCATGGCTGCAGAGCCCGCCCCACTAGGACTGTTGCTGGGACACAAGCGGGCATCCGCTCCAGGCCCTCGGTCTTCGGAGGGTGGGTTCCCCCCACACACAAGGAGTGGCACTGTCAGTATATGTGGGGGTTTTGGAGCCACCACCAGGCCCTACCTGCCGCCGTGTGGCCCCAGGAGGGTGACAGGGCTCGAGGCTGCTTGGGCTTCCCTCCCACATCTCAGACCTCCCCCCACATCTCACCCACGCGGGGCCATTGCGTCACACTCCTCCAGAGCTGTAACCGCACCGCTCAGCCGCGTGCAGCCCCGCTCCGCGCCTTTCCCGCCCATCTGACTCAGGACAGACGGAGCGCAGCTTCTGCGCAGCAAGGAGGCCCGCTCCGCAGACGGAGGCTGCTGTCCGTCATGCATTGGCTGCATTTCATAGCTTTCTCAGTCCTCTTCACTGCAGTGAGAACTCGGTGATGATCTTTCCACCCCTCACCCACCACATCTGCGCCCATCTCCACCCCCACCTCCATCCCCTATCCCCATTCCCATCTCCTTCCCCATCTCCATCCCCC
>PVJL010018822.1:0-15127 GCA_004026885.1 Lyroderma lyra | reverse complement strand
ACACACACACACACACACACACACACACACACATATACATATGTATATATATATATACATATATACATATATATATGTATATGTGTGTATGTGTGTGTGTGTGTATCATGTATATATATATGTGTGTGTGTATATAAATGACATTTTTTCTATAGATACATTCTTATTATAAAGTTTAATTTATAAATAGGTTCAGTAAGAGATTAACAGCAACTAATAAAATAGAACTATTACTATACCACAATGAAAGTTATGTAAGTGTGGTCTCTTTCAAATACCTTATTGTACTATACTCATTGTTTTTCTTGTGATGATGTAACATGGTAAGTGTTTATGTGATGAGATGAAGGTAAAAGACGTAGGCGTTGTGATGTAGTGTTATGTTACTATTGATCTTTTGACAAGTCAGAAGGAGGATCAATTGCTTGGGGTGATCCTGGATCATCAAACCATGATGATGTGGATGCTTGAATATCAGGGGGAAATAACGTTGATAGTTAGGAAATTTTAATATTTTTGTACCTGATTGTGTGTATTTGAAACCTTAGGAAGTGAAACTGCAGATAAGTTGGGGGGCGAAAAGGGGGACTGTATTAATTTTAATTATTACAAGCATTTCAATAATTTATTTTTAAGGCTGGATTCTACAGTGACCCCAGTGATTCACAATCATTCTAATTACCCTACCGTTAAGTGTGGTCAGGAACATGTGACTTGCTTCTAGTCAATTAGAATATGGCAAATGTGATGGGAATCAACTCCTGTGATCACACTGAGCTATGTAAGAGTCCTTATTGGCTGATTGGTGCAAGAGAACCTTGTTGGTTTTGAAGAATTCAGTTGTCCTGCTATGAGAGAGCCTGTGAGATGGACCAAATGTCAAAGAACTTCCAGAGCCTCTAAGAGCTGAAAGCAGCCTCTCAAGGAGATGAGTACCTTGGTTCTACAACTACAAGGAACTGAAATCAGCCAACAATCATGAGTCTGAAAGAAGACCTTGACCTCCAAAAAGGAACACAGCCATGACAGTACCTTGACTTTGACCTTGTGAGACACTACTCAAATGACTCAGTGAAGTTGGGCCTGCAGAAATGCTGAGAATATAAACATGTATTGTTTTAAGCTGCTAAATTTGTAGTAGTTTGTTATACGCCTAGAAAACTAATAAAAGAATTAGAGGAAGTAACAGATGATATAGTTAAAAAGAATTGCAAAACTTTATAGAATTGGTCATTAGATGTAATGAAATACTATTTATACAGCTTCTTAGTAGTAAAAATAATATTCTTTGTTTTTTAAAGAAAGCTTTATTTCTGATAGTTTTTATTTTTAACTTAATGTAGTTTCAGTCAAATGAGATCAGTCATATACTCAATATTCCTATTTAATTAAAAGATGACCATACACATGGGGATAACAGAACTCTCTACTTTCCAAGAGGGTTTTCCTTAAGATAGCTCCCTCTTTTCTGTTTATAAATATAGATTTGATTAGCAAAAATTAAAAGTGAATTCTCCTGTATACATAAAATACCTTAGTAATATTTCAGTTTTTCTCACGTTCTCATTAAGCTCCTATATGGTTTTTGTCTTTTTTCTGTGTTTTATTGTACTTGGTCATCTGACCACCTGCTATGTCCTTATTCTTTGATATTTACAAGTTCAGTTAACTGCATAATTTTTCACATACTGCTCCATTTCATTTAAGTTGTTGAATGTTGTTGGTATACCATTGTTCATAATATTCTCATGTCATAATCTCTTTAGTGCTTATTAAATCAGTAAGTGACAATCTCTCTCCCATTTGTGATACTGGTAATTTGTGTTTTCTCTCACTCTTGCTGTGTATTTAGGTAGTGGTGTATTAATTTTGTTGACCTTCTCATGGAACCAACTTTGATTGTGTTAATTTTCAGTGTCTGTTTCTTTCCTATTTTATTGATTTTCGCTCTTATTTTTATTGTTTCTTCTTTGTACTTGCAATGGCATTATTTTGAACATTTTTTCCTAATAAGTTTAAGTTACTGATTTAGACATTTCATCTTTTGAATTACAAGCATCTAAAACTCCATATTTTCCTCTAAGCATGCTTTAGTTGCATCTCACACATTTTGAAGTGATGTGATTAATCACTCAAGTCCAAATATTTTAGTATTCCCTTGAATTATTTAGTGTTGCATAATTTTAACATAATTTTTTCTAAGTATATTATTGCAATTGCTTCATACCTTAGTCTCATTTTAGTCAGAGTGTATCTGCTATATTATTTCAATCTATTTTTATGTGTTGATACTTGTTTTATTGCCCCAGTATATGATCTATTTTCTCTTGTAGTTTCAAGATTTTTATATATATTTTTTAACATAGTTTGAGAATAATGTGCCAAAGTTTGGCTTTCTTTGTATTTAACCTGATTGGGATTTGTGGGTCATCGTGAATCTGTAAATTCCTGTTTTTCATCAAATTTGGGGAATTTTTCATATATTTTCCCACTTATTTATTTATTTATTTTTGGTCCTATTTTCTTTCTCTTCTCCTCCCACAGTTCAAATATACTTTTGATATTGTCCCATGGGTTCTAAGGTACTAATTATTTTTATAAAAAATCTTTCTTTCTCTTTATTATTCATATTGAAATAATGTGTATTAATCTATTTTCAAGTTCACTGACTCTTTTGTCTTATCCATTTTACTAGTAAGCTCATCTATTAAATTATTTAATTCATATTTTTAATTTTTCTATCATAAAATTTCTATTGGTCATTTTGTTATATCCTTGAATACAGTTATAAAAAAAGCTTTAAAATGCTTATCTGTTATTTAAAAATCAGTGTCATTTGGGATGTCCCTATTAATTGTATTGGAGTAGCATTGACTTGGAGTAGCATTGAGCTATTTCTTTTTATGTTAAGTAATTTTGGATTGTATCCTAGAAACTGTGAATGATACATTGTAAGGCTTTTTGTCATGTTATATTCTTCTAAAAATACTGATTATTTTATTTTATTTTTAGAGGTAAATAAGTTGGCTGAATTCACACTGCAAATGTTCTCCTTTGTGGTGGGTATCATTTGAAATCTCAAAATAGTTCTTTTAGGTTTAGCATGACTATTTAGTTTCTGCCCCACATATATGCAGTTTGAGGATCATCCAGAGATTAGAGTGGAGTTTATACACAGATTTTATGGCTGTGGCATTCCCTTTGCTGGTATTTCTCACCTCTCACTTTCCGGTTGCTATGGTTGCTCCAAACTCTGTCTTCTGGATCTGCATGCTAGTAAGACAGGGTTTCTTTTTTTTTTTTCCCAGTTTAAGTGCCCAGCATGGTACAGACTAGAAAATGATCTCTAGCCAAAAATATAAAAATAGAAACTTGTCTGGTGCAGTTCTCTTTCTCCAGGTGCTAACCTTCCTCAGTATCTCTCACCTTTCAGTATATCTCCAGAGACTTCAGAGAGCAGTTTTTTAAAAAAAGTATTTTATCCAAAGTTTATAAGTTGGTATTTGTAAAACATTTGGTGAAATAAAAGCTACTCAGCTATTTAAATAGAGGCAGTATTCTTACTGCTAACTTGGAATCCACATCATTAATGTGCATTTTTCTCATTTATTCCCTGTTTTGTTCATTCATTTATTTCTTCGTTCGATAAACACAGAGTGTTTTTAAGGGAAATAATCATTCTTGTAACTGTGTGAAATATTGAACAAGATGACACTATCTATATAAACTTGTAGTGTGTTAAAAAATTTAAAGCAATTAAATTGACCTGCTCAGTATGTGACCAATGTACTTCTGATTATTGTCAAGAGTAAGTCTAGTACATAATTTTAGAACTTATTTAGGTTTATGTGATTTCTTCTTGTCAATCTTGTTTCATTACCTATGTTATACACATGGTTCCAATAATACTCAGGATTATGTTTAATACCAAATATTTTTTCAAATGTAATAATGTGTGTTTAATTGTATAATAATTAAAAACAAATATAAGAGATAATAGCTACAGTCTATTGATAATGGTAAATACTCCCATCTTCTATTACTTTGCACTTCCTAGCCCCAAAACACAGACATCATAAACAAAAAATAGTTCCCTTCTACTACTTATAGATTAATATTCTTTTCAGAAAAAACTAAGCCAACTTGTATCATATGAAATCATCTAATGATTTTGAGTTATTTTCTAATCCCAAAATAGCTATGTCAATTACTTCAAGATCTACTTTTAATTTTAAACTAATCAGAATAAGTAGCCTCTATTTTTCATTCATAACTGATTTATTTCAAGAATTCGAAGAAATGGTTATAATAGCTTTATTTTTATTAATAATTTCCCTCATTGTACATTTTCTCTAAAATTTGAACATGATAAAACTTAAGATTTAAATTTTTTTACAAATTGGCAAGAGTTACAATATATCTCTTTGGGATTGCTGATCATTTTTCTCTGTAACAAATAAAAGAAAGTATAATGAAATTATAGAATCTCTTTTAATTGAAAACCACATATATAATGCTCAGGATTTAGGATTTGTTGATGATGTGTTTAGTCATTATCTTATAGACATTAAATAATTCTGAGTTGAAAGTTGGCCATAGTCTATCTTTAAAAGTTGAAATAAACTATGCTGGCATGACAAATGAGTTTTTTAGCCCATTCCCACTGTATCCACTAATATCCTTTAATACACAAATTGCACTTTGGCATGCACAGAAGGGTGGACTTCTGACACTTTTTGGTTCCTAGTAAAATAACTATAAACTATGCAGTGTGTTGTTCATATTTAGAGCTTGAGGATGGAGGTTAAATGGCACTAAAAGGACAATGAATATATTGTGAGCTGATGACTGAACAGGCTTAGCAAGAGTTGTACAAGGTCATTTACCAAGAACTGTATGTGCCAGGTTGGAATTCTCTGAAATTAGTTTCATCCCACAGGTCATTATTTTCTCCCTCTTGTTATCCTTGCCTAATTTAAAGTCGTTAGAAAATATAGAGATTAGGTATTTTTCTATAGGGCTTCAATCATGAAACCAAAGTAAGGGAAACAATAGAAAGGACTGAGGAACATTTTCTAATGATGACAGCTGTCCAAAAATGAAATAGGATGCTTTCAGAGGGTATTAAGCTCTGCACCATTGAAGTGCTCAGGCTGAAGCTATACTCACTCAGGCTGAAACTTACAGGTTCAATCCCTATCATTTGCTTCAGTTTTTTGAAATAATAGCATCTTCAAATGGTATGCCTTCCACTGGTATTCTTCAAGGTATATCCACTGTATAAAAATATTATTTTGACAAAACATTAAAATAAATAGTTTTAATTTACTTATTGTTTATTTTGGTTATTTTACAATACTGTTTATGGGGTAACTATATATAGCTCATCAAATTGTACTTTATTGAGCTTTGCAGATATTGCATTATTTTTCAAATTAAATTTTTTTTACAATTATTAAATATAGTTTTATTCCTTGATGGACAGAAATACTTTGCTTTTTCTTATTATTTAAATTATTATTATTTCTTAGTATTTAAAACATTTAAATCACTTTTTCTTTTTTCTCTCTTTTTTATCATTTTAACCATTTTTTAAAAAATTTATTTTATTGTTGGACTTATTGGGGTGACATCTGTTAGCAAGAATTACATAGATTCAAATTAAATTTTTATGACAACCCTGAATTGATCAAGTCTATTGTTGCCATTTTCCCAAGAACATTTGCTCACTTTGTGTCTCTGTGCCATATTGGTAATTTTCACAATACTTCAAACTTTTTCATTATTATTATATTTGTTATGGTGACCTGTGATCAGTCATCTTTGATGGAACTAGTTTTTTTCAGAGTGCCATGAAAATGCCAGTATAAAATGGTAAAATTAATCAACAAAGACAGTGTATATTCTAACTACTTCACTGACTAACCATTCTCCCATCTTTCTTTGTCTCCCCAGGCCTCCCTAGTCCCTAAAAAACAACAATATTAAAATTAGGCCAATTAGCTACTCTGCAATGGCCTCTAAGTGTTGTGAAAGGAAGAGTCATAGGTCTCTCACTTTAAATGAAAAGCTACAAATTATTAAGTTTAGTGAGAAATGTGTGTCAAAAGCCAAGATAGACTGAAAGCTAGGCCTCTTCCATCAAAGAGTTATCCACATTGTGAATATAAAGGAAGTTTTTTAAGGTAATTAAAAGTGTTACTTCAGTGAACATATGAATAACAAGAAAGTAAAACAGTCTTATCACTGATGTAGAGAAAATTAGTGGTCTGGACAGAAGATGGAACAAATCACAACATTCCCTTAAACCAAAGCCTAATGCAGAGCAAGGCCCTAACTCTCCTACTCTATGAAGGCTGAGATAGGTGAGGAAGCTGTATAAGAAACCTTTGAAGTTAGCAGAGATTGGTCAATGAGGTTTAAGGAAAGAAGCCATTTTCATAACATAAAAGTGCAGGTGAAGCAAGTGCTGATGGAGAATCTACAAGTTATCCATAAGATCAGCTCAAAGATGACTACACTAAACAACAGATTGTCAATATAAATGAAATAGTCTTCTATTGGAAGAATGCCATCTAGGACTTCCATGGTAAGAGGAAATAAGTCAATGCCTGGCTTCACAGAATCAAAGGACAGGCTGATTATCTTGTTAGGGTTAATGCACCGGTGACTCTAAGTTGAAGCCAATACTCATTAACCATTCCAAAAATTCTAGCACCCTTAACAATTATACTAATTCTGCTCTGGCTATTCTCTGTAAATGGAACAACAAAACTTGGATGAAAGCACAACTGTTTACAACATGGGTTACTGAATATTTTAAGCCTGCTGTTGAAATCTAATGTTCAGGAAAAAAAATATTCCTTTCAAAACATTATGACCCATTGACATATATCTGGTCACCTAAGAGCTCTAATGAAGATGTACAAAAAGATTAACATTATTTTTATGGCTTCAATCACACCATCCACTTTATAGCACATGGATCAAGGAGTAATTTTGACTTTTAGGTCTTATTATTTAAGAATTGCATTTGATAAGGCTACAGCTGCCATAGATAGTGATTCTTCTGGTGGATCTCTACAAAGCCAATTGAATATCTTCTGTAAAGAATTCACCATTCTAGATGAAAAGTATGCTTGTTTTTATAAAATAATCTAAAAATGAAGTATGTGAGAAAAATGTCAATACAACATATGGGTTGAATAGGTGTTTCAAAAGATCAAGATGAACAGGAATTTAAAAGAACTTATTCTAACCCTCAGAGATGGTTTTTAGGGATTCAAGTCTTCAGTGGACAAAATAACTGCAGGACTGGTGGATGCAGCAATGGAACTAGAATTAAAAGTGGAATCTGAAGATGTCACTGAATTGTTGCAATCTCATGAGAAAACTTTAATGGGTGAGAAGTTGCTTTTTATGAATGAACAAAGAAAGTGGTTTCTAGAGATGGAATTTACTCTTGGTAAAGATGTTATGAAGATTGTTGAAATAACCACAAAGGATTTACAATATTATATAAACTTAATTGTTAAAGCAGTGACATGTTTTGAAATGATTGACTCCAATTTTGAAAGAAGTTCAATTGTGTATGAATACTATCAAACAGCATCACGTGCTACAGTAAATTGTGAAAGGAACAGGCAGTTTTAAGAAATTGCTGCAGCCTCTCCAACCTTCAGCAGTCACACTGATCAGATAGAAGCCATCAAAATAGAGGCAAGACCCTCAAGAGCATAAGGATTATGACTCTGAGATAATCATTAGCATTTTTGTCAATAGATATTTTTTAATTAAGGTATGTACATTGTGTTTTTAGACATAAAGCTATTGGACACTTAACAGACTACAATATAATGTAAATATAACCATTATATGCCTTTGGAAACCAAAAAATGTAATTCACTTTACTGCGATACTTGCTTTATTGCAGTGGTCTTGAACTGAACCCAAAATACCTCCAAAGTATGCTTGTTTTTGTAAAATAATCTAAAAATGAAGTATGTGAGAAAAATGTGAATACAACATATGGCTTGAATAGGTGTTTTAAGTTGTTTTGGGTTTTGTTAATCTGCAGTAACTGATAACTTAACTAATTAAGCCTTTAACAATAAAAACCTTTGCATGTCTATCTAGTATTTCAGCAGTTCAATAATGTCTCCAAAGCCCTAGGAATTTTTATCTTTCTTTTCCACTATTTTTAGTGTGAAAACTGTTTAATGGTCAAGCTGTTTGCTTTAGGGTAATAAGATTTCTGCTAACATTGCAATTATTCCATCCTCTCTCAATACTATACAAAGCTGTAAGAATAAAAGTGACAAGGCTTTCCACAAAGCTATGTTTTTTGTCTAGAAGTGAAAAATTTCCCCAGAGCAGCCCATAATAATGACCTTGACATAACGTCAGTGATAACTATGTCATACAGCTGCTCTTAGACCAAAAACTGAAAAAGGAGGGCAGCACAACCATGATTAATTTATACTATTCTGTCTCAGATAGGAGTGGTAAAATGCTACTCCCCAAGAAGTATATGGAAATCTTTGAGGGTTTTTATTTTCATTTTTTATTGTCACTGTGCCTGGAACACTAAGCTGAACTTAAATTGTGGGGGCACTAGTTAAGGCAAAAATGACCTTTCATTGAAGCTGGGCACATTTCTACCTGAACAAAATTGCATTTAGGATGGGAAGATAAAAAGGATGCACTGAGATAGGCAAGCGATTGTGTCTGCCACAATTTTTACACTTTCTCTCCATGACTTATTCCTTTATTTTAATAAAACTCTAAAACCACAAAGGAAATGCATATATAAAAATGTAACTACCTTGTGGAATATATTATGTATCACTTTGACTCACTATTGTTCTGCACAGTACTCTACATTTCTGCCTCAATAAATATTGGTTGGTTATGTTGACAATAACATTTGTAAGAAGGGGTATATTAACTTGAGGAGAAAAGTAAGTATTTCTGGTGTGAACAAAAAAGAGGCTCTATAATAAAGTCCACAAGTTCAATGACAAAATATAATGTCACAGAGTGATCTAATCATAAATACTTAACTGAGTAGGTCATGGTGGGTAGTCATGCACAGGCCTATAAAAAGTTTCTATTTTCCTTAAGTATTGTCAATTGTTTTTATACATCTAATTTAACACACTTTTAAAATGTCAAGACTGGAGAAGAAGGCAAGATGGTGACTGGAGAGGAGGTCCCTAAAACCTCTCCCAGAAAACACAATTGAACGGCTGTCCAGGAGCCAAGAAAGAGGACCCTGAGTGACAAAACAGCTGTGGAGAAATCCACAAATCACAAGAAAACACCTGAAGGTTGGCGAGAAGGGGGCGAGTTGGGGAGAGGGAAGGGAGCAGAGACAGACCACAACAGGACACGATCACTGCTGACTATTTGGAGTGGCACAGTTTGTGGGAAGGGGGAGACTGGGAAGCTGGGGACGGAGTTTGGGAGCCAGCCTTTGGAACTTTTGAGTGGTAGAAGGGCTGAGCAAAGACTCTGAACTGCAAAGATGACACCTCAGTTCTAAGCCCCTTAGAGACCTACACAGGGCTGCAGTTCCTGTTCCCAGCCCGCTGCAAAGGCGACCCTGCTGTCTCAGGCCACGCCCACAGCTTTGGACTTATGGAGCGTGCACTTCTTCGTACACCCCAGGGTTCTGAAAGCAGTGTGAGCCCATAGATTGCCAGATGGTGAATCAGGACTAGGAAGAAAGACTGATTTGATAGCATACACCCAAGCCAGCAGAAACAAGCCCTGAAACAGCTTCCCCAGCAGAGGGCAGAAGGCAGAGCCACCTTTGGAATGCCTTTTGTTGGCCTCTCCCCAGGATATATGCGCATAGCCTCCAATCAAGTAGGAGATAAGAAACAAGAAACAAACAGCCCCCTCTCCCCCAAAACTTGACACCCAGTGCCACCTAGTGTCTGCCCTACAGCAAGACACCACAAAAGCAATAATCTGGGCACTGAACATAAAGCCCTCATGTCAAAGAGGAAGAACCCAGCGGACACGATGAATTCCTTAAAAACTAAAACTCCTCCAAAAGAACATGAAATTTACCCAGAAGTCAGCTTGTTACAACTGGAAGGGTCGGATTTAAGTGATGGAGAATTTAAAGCAGCCATTCTAAAGGCTGTGAGAGAAATGAAAACCTATTGGCAGAACCCATAGCTGAGATAAATAATATAAAAAAGGATATAAACGACATAAAAAAGGGACTCTGTGAACAAAAAGAACAATTTAACAAAGAAATCCAAAACATAAGAAAGATTGAGAAGGAAATACGAGAAATAAATAATACCAGAAAAGAAGTGAGAAATGAAATAACTGCCATAGGAAACAGGACCAACAAGATGGAGGAAAGAATTAGTGAAATTGAAGATTAGAACCTGGAAACAGCTCAGAAAGAGGAAGAGAGGGAATATAGAACCAAAAGGATTGAAAGAACTCTGCAAGAAATATCCGACTCCATGAGACAAAACAACATCAGGATAATAGGAATAGAAGAGGGGGAAGAGCAATCTACAGAGAGCATACTCAAACAAATCATAGATGAGAAATTTCCAAACCTTTGGAAAGATCTGGAACCCCAAGTTCAAGAAGAAAACAGGTCCCCCAGATACCTGGACCCCAACAGATCTTCTCCAAGACATATGGTACTAAAGATGTCCAAAACTAAAGACAAAGAGACAATTCTCAAGGCAGCCAGGGAAAAAAGAACTATAACCTTTAGAGGAAAACCCATCAGGCTGGCATCAGATTTCTCAGCAGAAACTCTACAAGCCAAGAGAGAGTGGAATCCAATATTCCACAATTTAAAAGAGAGAAATTTCCAGCCAAGAATAAATTATCCAGCAAAATTATCTTTCAGATATGAAGGTGGAATAAAGACCTTCTCAGACAAACAGAAGCTGAGGGAATTTGCCAACACGAGGCCAGCACTCCAAGAAATACTGAAGGAGGCTCTTCAGCCTGAAAGAAAACATCAGGACAAATGGAACAAAGTTGGGGCAACAAGAAAGAAACAAAAACAAACAAACAAACAAACAAACAAAAACAAAGAAAGAAATAAGTAATGGCCACAGGAAATCCTCACATATCGATCATCACTCTAAATGTTAATGGACTGAAATTACCAATAAAAAGACACAGAGTAGCAGACTGGATTAAAAAACAGAACGCATCAATATGCTGTCTCCAAGAAACACACCTCAGCTGTAAGGACAAACACAGACTCAGAGTGAAAGGATGGGATACAATACTCCAAGAAAATGGTAACTAGAGAAAAGCAGGAGTGGCCATACTGATATCTGATGAAATAAACTTCAAGTTAAAAAAGATAGTAAAAGACAAAGATGGCCATTACATAATGATAAATGGCACAATGCAACAAGAAGAGTTGACACTAATCAACATATATGCTCCCAACCAGGATGCACCAAAATACACAAAGAAACTACTAACAGACTTGAAAGGAGAAACTGATGAATACACAATCATAGTGAGAGACTTAAACACCCCGCTAACAGCCATGAACAGATCATTCAAACAGAAAATAAATAAGGAAATAACAGCTCTAAACGACATATCACAGCAATTGGACATAACTGACATTTACAAGACAATTTATCCAACAAAAAGAGATTACACCTTCTTTTCTAGTGCTCATGGAACATTCTCAAGAATAGACCATATGCTGGGACACAAAAGTAGCCTCAGCAAATTCAAGAGGATCAAAATCATACCAAGTGAATTCTCAGACCACAAAGCTTTGAAATTGGAGATCAACTATAAAAGGAAAGCAGAAAAAAAACCACATATACATGGAGATTAAACAACAGCTTATTAAAAAAGGACTGAATAAAAGAACAAATAAAAGATGAGATTAAAAAATATATAGAAACTAATGACAATGAAAATATAACATATCAGAATTATAGGGACACAGTGAAAGTGGTAATAAGAGGGAAATTTATATCATTACAGGCCTATCTTAAGAAACAAAAAAAATCACAAGCAAACATCTTAGCATCCCATCTTAAAGAACTCGAAAAAGACAAGCAGACAAAGCCCAAAGTCAGCAGAAAAAAAGAAAAAATAAAAATTAAACCAGAGCTAAACCAATTAGAGACCAGAAAGACAATAGAAGAAATTAATATAACAAAGAGCTGGTTCTTTGAGAAAGTCAACAAAATTGACAAACCCCTGGCGAGACTAATGAAAAGATGAAAGGAAAGAACACAAATATCCAAAATTACAAATGAAAGGGGAGAAATTACCACTGACACCACAGAAATACAAAGGATTATAAGAAAATATTATGAAGGACTTTATGCCATGAAATTTAACAACCTAGAAGAAATGGACAAGTTTCTAGAAACTTACAGCCTACCAAGACTGAACCAAGAAGAACTGGATAATGTAAATAGAACAATCAATAACAACGAGATTGAAATGACTATCCATAATCTCCCTAAAGGCAAAAGCCCTGGATCAGATGGTTTCACCAACGAGTTCTACCAAGCATTCAAAGAAGAATTAATGCCTATTCTCCTCAGACTCTTCCAAAAAATTGAAGAGGAAGCAATACTTCCTAACTCATTCTATGAGGCCAACATTACTCTAATACCAAAGCCTAGCAAAGACAACACAAAAAAAGAAAACTATAGACCAATATCTCTGATGAACACAGATGCAAGAATCCTGAACAAAATATTAGCAAACAGAATGCAACAATGCATGAAAAAGATCATACATCATGATCAAGTAGGATTCATCCCGGGAGCACAAGGATGGTTCAACATACGAAAATCAATCAATGTGATACACCACATTAAAAAAAATCAAAGATAAAGACCATATGGTCATTTCAATTGATGCAGAAAAAGCTTTCGACAAGGTACAACATCCATTTATAATCAAAACACTAAATAAAATAGGTATAGAAGGAAAGTATCTCAACATAATAAAGGCCATATATGAGAGACCCTCGGCTAACATCATACTGAATGGGCGAAAGCTGAAACCTATTCCCCTAAAATCAGGAACAAGACAGGGATGTCCCCTGTCACCACTGTTATTTAATATAGTACTGGAAGTTCTAGCCAGAGCCATCAGGCAAGAGAAAGGAATCAAAGGTATCCAAATTGGGAAAGAAGAGGTCAAATTGTCACTATTTGCAGACGATATGATCCTTTATATAAAAAATTCCAAAGATTCCACCAGGAAACTACTAGAAACAATTAACGAATATAGTAAAGTTGCAGGATACAAAATCAAGGTATAAAAATCAATAGCATTCCTTTGTACAAGCAATGAATTCTCAGAAAAAGAAATGAGGGAGTCAATTCCTTTTGCTATCACAACAAAAAGAATGAAATACCTGGGAATTAACTTAACAAAGAACGTGACAGACGTATATACAGAAAATTATCAGAGACTTTTGAAAGAAATTGGAACAGACTTTAAGAGGTGGAAAAATATCCCCTGTTCATGGATAGGAAGACTTAACATTGTTACAATGGTCGTTTTGCCCAGAACAATCTACAGATTTAATGCAATACCCATCAAAATCCCACAATAATACTTTCATGAAATAGATAAAAGAATTACTAGATTTATATGGAACCATAAAAGACTTCGAATTGCCAAAGCAATACTACATAAAAAGAATAAGCCTGGTGGCATTACACTTCTTGACTTCTATTTATATTACAAGGCATCAATAGTCAAAACAGCTTGGTACTGGCAGAAGAACAGAAATAGAGACCAATGGAATAGAACTGAAAACCCAGAAATAAACCCACAAATATACGGACAAATAATTTTTGATAAAGGAGCAAAAAACATACAATGGGGAAAAGACAGCCTCTTTAGTAGGTGGTGCTGGCAAAACTGGAAAAACATATGCAAAAGAATGAACCTGAGCTGTGAACTCTCTCCATATACAAAAATTAACTGAAAATGGATTAAAGACCTTCATATAAGACCTGCAACAATAAACTATATAGAAGAAGACATTGGTACTAAACTTATAGACCTAGGACTCAAGGAAGACTCCATGAACCTGTCCTCAAAGGCAAGGGAAGTAAAAGCAAAAATAAATGAATGGGACTATATCAAACTAAAAAGCTTCTTTTTTTTTTTTTTTTTGAAGAGAGGCAAGAATGTTACTTTAATTTAACATCAACCATGACACCGTGTAGCAGCACAGGGAAGAGGTAGTGGAGAGAGAGGACAGTCAGGCTTCCTGTTCCCAGGCTCGATTTTAATGGCAGAGCCCTGGTAACCTGGAAGCACCTCACGTAGCCTGAGGTGGGAAGGACAGGGAATTGGGAATTAGAGGCTCAGAACTTAGAGAGGAGCTGATGGCAAGTCTGGGGAGAGGCGGCAGGGCTGTGGGGAGTCCCCTAGCGCAGGTCTTCGGCCGTGAACATGCCCCTGACCCTGCACAGGATGGAGTCCTTGGCAGCTCTCCTATGCTGCCTAGCAGGAAGCCAGTCACCGTGTCCTCATCCCCGATCACCGCAATTAGCTTTCCCCTCCCCGCCATCCTCACAGACCCGCCAGCTCAGCCAGGACCACCCGGAGTCAGCTAAGCCCCTCCCCTGGAGTCTAAAAAGCTTCTGCACAGCAAAAGCAACCATCAACAAGGCAAAGAGACAGCCAACTGAATGGGAGAAAATATTTGCAAATAACGCATCAGATAAGGGTCTAATATCTAAAATATATCAAGAACTAATAAGGGGAGTTCTCTGATGGTATAGTGGCTTAAGGCTTCAGCACTGGCGCTGTCAGCGCTGCGGCCAGGGTTCGATTCCCAGCCAGGGAGCTACCCACATACCAAAAAGCAAAAAAAAAAAAAAAAAGAACTAATAAGACTTAACAACAAAAAAACAAACAACCCAATTGAAAAATGGGCAGAAGAACTAAACAGACACTTCTCCCACGAAGAAATACAAATGGCCAGCAGACATATGAAAAAATGCTCATCCTCATTAGCTATCAGGGAAATGCAAATCAAAACCACAATGAGATACCACCTCACACCTGTGAGAATGGCTGTTATCAACAAGACAAGGAATAACAAGTGCTGGAGAGGATGTGGAGA
>PVJL010018821.1:0-15131 GCA_004026885.1 Lyroderma lyra | reverse complement strand
GATGAGCATTTTTTCATATGTCTGCTGGCCATTTGTATTTCTTCGTGGGAGAAGTGTCTGTTTAGTTCTTCTGTCCACTTTCCAATTGGGTTGTTTGTTTTTTTGTTGTTGTTGTTAAGCCTTATTAGTTCTTTATATATTTTAGATATTAGACCCTGATCTGATGCGTTATTTGCAAATATTTTCTCGCATTCAGTTGACTGTCTCTTTGCCTTGTTGATGGTTTCTTTTGCTGTGCAGAAGCTTTTGAGTTTGATATAGTCCCATTCATTTATTTTTGCTTTTACTTCCCTTGCCTTTGAGGACAGGTTCATGAAGTCTTCCCTGAGTTTTAGGTCTATAAGTTTAGTACCAATGTCTTCTTCTATACAGTTTATTGTTGCAGGTCTTATATGAAGGTCTTTAATCCATTTTGAGTTAATTTTTGTATATGGAGAGAGTTCACAGCTCAGGTTCATTCTTTTGCATATGTTTTTCCAGTTTTCCCAGCACCACCTACTAATGAGGCTGTCTTTTCCCCATTGTATATTTTTTGCTCCATTATCAAAAATTATTTGTCCATATATTTGTGGGTTTATTTCTGGGTTTTCAGTTCTATTCCATTGGTCTGTATTTCTGTTCTTCTGCCAGTACCAACAAATAACCCATGGACACAATCAATAGTTTAATGTTTATTTGGGGACAAGTGGGTTAGGAAGGGGAGAAAGGGGAGGGGGTGGGAAAGGAGAGAAGGAAGCTAAATATAAGGTGATGGAAAGAGAAGTCAGGTTAAGTGGTGAACTTATTATACATCTAGTTCACAATGCACTGTAGAATTGTATGCCTGAAACCTATGTAATCCTTGGTAACAGATGTCACCCCAATAAAAAAAAGTTAACAAGTTCAAAAACTGTTTTGACCAGTTGAGATAGTATCTCTATAGGTTTATTTCATCAAACAGAGAGTACTTTAAAGGTGAATGAAGTTTAAACATGTATGAATAAATAGACAATTTTTATAAATTCCAGGTTTTTTGGGGTCCCCTCTCGTATGTGTTGCATTATGTGCATATCATTTAGATAGTGAAGTGCCATGCAAATAATCTCTTAAGGAAATGGTTTGTGTGTGTGTTTTCAATGTTGATGTGATTTAATTTCTAAACTTTTTGTAATATTGTCAAATAAATAAATTCACAAAATAAAAAAAATTAAAAATAAAAATAAAAATTCATTCCTCAAATGACCGATTTCAGAGAAACGTATTGCTCTACATTTTACAAGAGGTCTTCAAAATATGATAGCAATCAATACTGACATAAGAAGAATTCTACCTGTTTCTCAACAGCTTTTCTTGTACATATGGCAAAGGTGAATATTTATAAAGGCCAAAATGCCAACAAGCTGCTCCAACTTTGCCTATTTGCGCCTGTTACGTCAAGCATTCAAGGATGAGAGAAGTGTATAAAGAGTTACTCTGTTAAGGCTCATTCACAAGGTACCTAAGAAAACGAGTGCCTGCTAGAAAGTATCCAACCCTGTGATATGAAAAAGAGAGGCATTTATGGCTGGATTTTTTCTGGGCAGCCCTCATATACCTTCTGTAATCTATGGTGTTAGCTATTAATCAATACAAAAAATGCCTGAGGTTCTAAATTAGTATTTTTATTTAATTCAAGTAAAGAAGGACAAACTAAGGTCATAAGTATTCATCCATTCAAATGTCTTTCTTTCTTCAACAATTCCATAGCATCAAATACAGTGCAACATAATTACAGCTTCCATGACATTAAATAATAATTGGTTCCTTTAACCCAAAATTTTGTAATTCATTCTATCCCAAATGTAATTCGTTTTTTTTTTACAGTGTTGAAATAATTTATTTTCCAGGTGATTAAAATTAATCCTGTTTCTTTTTATTTTCCTAACAATAAAAATCAAATAAAAAAAAAGTAAAGAAGAGAAACCAAATGTAATTCTAATGTCCTTTCTTTATGCTGTATTTAAATATAAGTCTTGACCAAAGTCTCTGATGTCCTATGAATAGCTAATATAATTTTCACCTAAGGAAAATTTAATGCACTTAACTTCTTTGTCTTCCATTCTTCAAGAAGAAAGAGTATGTTAAGAATTAAATTTAGTTATTATTAACCTTAATAATTAAATTCTACCTTCTATCATTTTCTGAGAAGATAAAAGACAAACTAAATATTAATGGAGCAGCAAATCTCATTAAACTTATGTTTCTGCACCTATCAGCAAAACCACTTTTTCCCCCACATTTTACAACCGGTTTTTATTTCTCTTAATTTACTTAACAAAGAAAAGACGGCTGTTAGACATGATTTCACTCAACATTTCACATTCATATCTACAAATCTTTCTTGTATTCATGTCCAGCTTTGTCTCTTTTCTTTGCATCCTAGTGCCAGGATTACCCTTTCTTCTGTTTTGAGGTTGATCTTTTCACTTCTACTCTGAGTCTATAATCTATCTTCCTTCACTTCCTTAGAAGCCTTGCTTTATCATTCACCGTCTCCCTTCTACATCACATTCTTTATCATCAATATGTGAACATGTTCATGTGTGTCTTTAATGACAAAATAGCTTTCATGATAATTCTTTTCTTTCTCTCTTTGCTTAATAGGGGTTTTAAATTCATTCTTTTCACTGTTCCTGTACACTCCTCAATCTGCAATCTGACCTGGTTATGCTTTACTCCTTGAAACTGTCCTTGGCATGACTCCTTTATTTCTAAAGCTAGTGAATGCTTTTTAGTGACTGCCATGGTATTTCTTCTTCCTCTCTAAAATACTTATTGTTTTACATGAGACCACTTTCCTGATTTTCATATTGTGTCCATCCCTTCATTTACAGTTTCCTTTGCATAACATCAAAGAAGAGTTTAGTAGAAGTTCAGTGGGATGCAAATCAGTGGTGTCTAAGTATGAATCTCTTGTTTAGCTTGAATATCCAGGGTCTTTCATAAATTTATTTTTTTAATTCATTTTTATTGTTAGACTTATTGGGGTGACATCTGTTAGCAAGGATTACATAGTTTCAGGCATGCAATTCTACAGTGCATTGTCAACTTGATGTATAATAAGTTCACCACCTAATGTGACTTCTCTTTCCATCACCTTATTTTTAGCTTCCCCTCCCTCTTCTCCCACCCCTCTCCCATTTCTCCCCTCCTTATCCTACTCATCCCCAAATAAACATTAAACTATTGATTGTGTCCATGGGTTATTTGATTCTTCATTTCTTTTTTCTTTGTTTTCAGTTTTATATTCTGATTATGAGTGAAGTCATACCGTTCTTTGTTTTTTCTGTCTGGATTTTCAAAAAGAAATGCAATTGGCAACAAGTTGCTGGAGAAATTTATGGTATTGCAGATAACAAGTGATGGAAGAATAGAGATCACCTGCACTTTTTCCTGAGAATTACCTCAGTTATAAATAAGTACACACAGGCATGCCTCTTTTCATTGTGCTTCTCTTTATTGAGTGTTGCATTTTAAACAAGTTTAAAGCAAGACTCAAAATTCCCACCTACACCACCACCACCAGCATGAGAAAATAAATTATTACTCACTCTTTTCTGATACTCACTTTACTGCAGGGGTCACACCTGCCATATCTCCGAGGTCTCCCTGACATAGGGTAAGTTCAACAAACTACAGCCTTCTTCCACCATTGCTTTTACAGCAAAGCTTATTTTTTCTTAATAACATTTATTGGGGTGATATTGGTTAGTAAAATGATAAAGGTTCTAGGTGTACAGTTCTTCATCATTAATGTGTTGCATTTTGTTCTCACCAACCAGAGTCATTTCTCCTTCCTCCTTCCCACTCCCATCCCCTATTCACTCTTGCAACTACTAAACTATTGTCTATGTCCAGAGTATGTTTTTCTTTTCCCCTAATTTTGTTGTTCATTTTTTCTGTTCTTTAGATTCCACATATACATGACATCATAGGGTGTTTATCTTTCTCAGTCTGATTTATTTCAATTAGCATTATATATTCTAGTTCCAACCATGTAGTTTCAAAAGGTAAGATTTTATTCTTCTTTATGGCCAAGTAGTACTCAATCACATAAATGTACTATGGCTTCATTGTCCAATCCAAAACACTGATTTGAAAAAATACAGGCACCCCTATATTTATTACAGCAAAGCTTTTGAAAAAGAAGGGTCCTCTTTCCCACTCACTCTGTACTCTTTCAGGACAGTCCAACTTGGACTCTCACAATCACCTCAAACAAAGGAAGTCAGGGGATCGGTTATAGAGGGTCCTGAGGAAATATTTAGGAGTATGGGATGGGCAATATCTTGATTGTGGTGGTGATTCCATGATGTACACATGTATCAAGACTCATCAATTACATGTTAATTACATGCACTTAATAATTATACCACAGTAAGGCTGTTAAAAACATGTGTTTAAAAGAGGATAAATTCAGTATCTTCCCCCCATAAACCCTACTGAGCCCCAAATCAAGACCATCATGGGCTCACTCTCATTCTGAACAGAGTCCTAACAAACATCTTCCTATGCACCCACTGACTGCCCATGCGATACCAGTCTACACTGCCTTCCGTCTGGCTCAGACTATGGCAATGCTCTTCAAAGGTGTCCCTGACTCTGATATGCTCCGAACTAATCCAGCCTCAAGGCTGCTAAGTGCATGAGCTTTCCAAACACTAATATGATCATGCCATACTTCAGCTTAGAAATTTACAGGAACAAGATAAAGCCCTAATTCCATACCAAAATATATGAGGTTCAAGCCAGCCCCTGCCAGAGGGCACAGCATCAGTACCTCCCCTTCCCTGTACAAGCACCTGATCTTCGCTTACACACCAAGAGTCATGACGCTTGTTCACCCTTGCACTTGGTGTTCTCTCCAAGTGGAAGGCCTCCCCTCTTCTCCACCTAGAATCATTCCATTCAAGTTCTCAACTTTTGCTCAAAGTTTGCGTCTTTCTAAGGCCTTCCCCCTCTTATCACAAGACAAATTTCACACCTCTTCTGTTTGCCTGCATTCTTGGTACAGCACCTGTCAAAGTAAACAGTATGTCACTCCCAAACTGAAGATATGTGTTGTCCAAAAGAGCACCAGGCGAATTCACTGCTTTCACATGTCTGGTGCGCAGAGCAGGTGCTGCAACCAGTGTTTAACAGATGACTTGTGATACATTTTCCACTTCAAAAACTTTTTCCTATCAACACAGGCCAAATGCAGAAAAAGTTTTAAAGTCACCACTGAATTTAGGGCCTACATTGCACTTCCTTCTCCTTCTGTTATTACAGGAGTTAAGATGTCCAGATAGTTTATTACCCAAGTTGAGATACTTCTGGAAGTAAAAAAAAAAAAAAAAAAAAAAAAAAAAAAAAAAAAAAAAAAAAAGGTTGCTATTCATACTTATGTCAGTTCATAATTTTGGTGAACTTGTGTTGGAATTTTCTTAATATACATTATTACATGAAAAATAAAAACCATTAATTTTCTCTACCTTCCAAACACACTGGGAAGTCCTGGGACAAATGAGGAAATGTTTGGGTTTTTATGTTTGTTTTTTTTTATTTGTTTGTTTTTTTATGTGTGGGTACTTCCTTGGCTGGGAATAGAACCCCCAAATGAGGAAATGAAGTTTCTCCTGGATCCAGAAACCAGCAGTGGCCACATCAACAAAGCACTTGTTAATTTCAAGTACCAGGAAAGAGGTGCCCTACTTCAGAATATGGCTCCTAAATCAACAGGGAACTCACTGAGAGGAAGTACTAATATGTGCCACTAAGTCTACAGAGCAGGTGTCCGCTTACCTCTCCCTATAGAAAGGGATTCCCCCCCCCCCACACACACACCACAGAGTTTAGGCCTCTTAGGGGAAGAAAATCACAAAATTTTAAAACTACCCCGCAAATGAGAAACAGAAAAATACCATTTTGTTTACATGTTGAAGTTTCTCTGAAAATGTTAATCTGTTACCTAAATGAAGTGGGATTCCCATCGTCTTGGCCTTTAACGACCATCCCAGTTCTCCTCCAGATCCAATAGCAAAAACCTGAGTACAAAAGAAACATTGTTTATGGTCTGAACTTTGAAAGACTCTGGACACACATGCCAACAAACAAGTGAATATTCCTGCTCCACCCCAACCTTGGTTCAACTAAACTAACGTGACATGTATCAATCTGCAGCTGCTTGGCGTTCACATGAATTTTAAAAAAGACAGTAGAGACCAAAAACTACTACTGTCAGTGCAGCCCACTCTACAAGACTGGGTCGGAGGTCACCAAATCTCCAAGTTTTATTGAGGCTGGTCCAGGGCACTGCTTCAGCAGGCCCTGCTACTGCTTGCACTGTTTAACTCTACTTCCCAGAATCCTGAGAATAGGGAAAATCTCACCATCTAAATTCGAGAAAAGGCACTGAGAACAGACCAGCGTTCTTGTCTCAGCACCTCTTGTTGACCACAAGTCCTAAAGGGCGCTGGATCAATGATACTAGCTCGGGGTCCACTTAGCTGTCTCTTTGAAGAAAGCTCTGGCTCTAATGAGGCCTTTTCGGTCCCTGGGCCCACCCAACAGGAAGGCTGTGCCTTGGGTTCTGTGCTAGGACACAAGGAGAGGCCCTAAATCTGATCCTCCAACTCTTGGACAGGGCACAGCCCTCTAGCACCATGGGCAGTAGGTGTGCTGACCCAGACCTACTTTTGGCCTCTTCGAAGACGATGAAGTTGATGGGGTCGCCTTCTCCAAGCACACCACGGCTGGCAGCGCTGCGGAGGCAGAGGCGAATAGGAGAGGGGATAGGAGGAGAAGGGATGGGAGGGAGGAGGGGAGGAGGAAGACATGGGAGGGAGGGGAGGAAGGAGAAGTGGTTAGGTACCGGCTCCCAAAGGAGAGACCAGCACCAGCCCGCTAAATCCGGGCAGCGGTGGCGGAGTCAGCGGCAGCTGGCTGAGGCGGCAGCCAGCCTGGAGTGAAGCGATGACCACCAGTCGCAGGGTGGCAGCGGTGGCAACGGCTGGGCCTGAGGCGGCAGCCAGCACAGAAAAGCATGAGCAGCGCTGGATGCGGACTCGGGAGGGCGTCCGTGGGAGCGTGCAGGGAAGCCGCTCTCGGTGCCACGACCCCACACCCTGCAGCACCTTACCTGCGGCCCTCAGTGCTGAAATGGGTGACCGCCACAGAATTCAGGGGTTGAATCAGTCACCTTCCCTTCCCCGAGGGTTGGGGCAGTGTGCTGCAGAACCCCAAGCCAGTGTTGTACAGAGGCAGATGGCAGCACAACCAGTCATGTCAGATCCTTTCCCAGCTTGTGCTGGGCATGGCTTCAATCCGTCCTGGGAGGATTGCTCAGGGCCTGGTGCCCTGGTGGGGCAGGGCTACCCCTAGCCTAGGAAAGGCTCATCCTTGCTCTTGAGAGGGCTAAGAAAGATGAGTACTGTGTCAGCACCTGGAGGGTGTGAGCATGTTCACAGGGAAACCTAGTTCATATTGTGGGTCAGAAAACATTTTTGGAAGGGGTTTGATATTTGAGAGGATGGCAGAAACTCCTCAGTAACAATAGATAGACTAGAAGGACTGAAGGGGGTGATCAGGGATGGTTCCTAGGTGTTCATTCTCAACAACCAGAGTGATTGGGCACCATTTCGTAAGCTGTAGACCTGAGAGGTTTGGCAGGGAAGTGAGGAAGATCAAATATTTTATATGAATTCAAAGAGAATGACACCTAGACAGATTTATAGGTTTTATTACCTTAGCTGCTCAGGTGCATGCTTCTCTCATTTCAGTTACTTAGTTTGAAAACACTAAATTGAAGAAGATTCTGTGCTTTTACTCTGCTTCTGAATAGACATTCTCATGTCTGGGTTTGTTAGAGCAGCAGTTATCAAATATTTTTGGCACAGGACACCTTTGACACTCAAAAATGATGGAGGACTTCAGTGACCATTTAAGTGAATCTATCTATTCATATTTATCATGTTAAAAATTAAAACTGTAAAATTACAATTTCAGACCCTAAAGGCATTTAAAAATAACAAAACACATTACATGAAAATATAAAGAATGTAAGTGAAAAATAACTCTCTTTCCCAAAACCTCAGTGAGAAAAATGGCCAAAAAAATTTAAAAATAAGAAATTGGCTAGGTTGGTGATCCCTTATGGCAGTATCCCAGGGACTCTCTTTCATTCTGCAGGTCGTAATGATGGACCCAAGTTATATCACCTGTAATGTTCTTCTGTCAGAAGTCCTCACCTTTTTTTTCAAAAATTTCAAAAGAGTCAGATAAACATTTTCTGCTGTTAATTCAATGACAGCATACTGTTTGAGCATCTGAACACTCTTCCATGTTGATGTCCAGGAGCCAAGAAAGAGGACCCTGAGTGACAAAACTGCTGTTGAGAAATCCACAAATCGCAAGTAAACACCTGATGGTTGGCGAGGAGGGGGCGAGACGGGGAGAGGGACGGGAGCAGAGACGGACCACACAGGATGCGATCCCTGCTGACTATTCGATCGGTGCAGTTTGGGGGAGGGGAGAGAGACTGGGGAGCTGTGGACGGAAGGAGTTTGGGAGCCAGCCTCTGGAATTTTTGAGTGGTAGAAGGGCTGAGCGAAGATTCTGAATTGCAAAGATAACACCCCAGCTCTAAGCCCCCTGGAGACCTGCACAGGGCTGAGTTCCTGTTCCCAGCCGGGTGCAAATGTGACCCTGCTGTCTCAGGCCAGGCCCACAGCTTTGGACTTATGGAGCGGGCACTTCCTCGTGCACCCCAGAGTTCTGAAAGTAGTGTGAGCCTTTAGATAGCCAGGTACTGAATCAGGGCTGGGAAGAAAGACTGATTTGATTTGCTAGCATTCCCAGCAAAGGGCAGAAGGCAGAGTCGCTTGGGAAAGACTTTTGTTGGCCTCTCCACAGGATATATGTGCATAGCCTCCAAACTCAGTAGGAGATCAGAAACAAGAAACAAACAAAAACTTCTCCCCAAAAACTTGGCCTCCATCGCCACCTAGTGTCTACTCTAAAGCAAGACACCACAAAAGCAATAATCTGGGCACTGAACATAAAGCCCTCATGTCAAAGAGGAAGATCCCAGCGGACAGGATGAATTCCTTAAAAACTAAAACTCCTCAGAAAGAACATGAAATTCACCTAGAAGATAGCCTGTTACAACTGGAAGAGACCCACTTAAGTGACGGAGGATTTAAAGCAACCATTCTAAAGGCTGTGAGAGAAATGAAAACCTATTGGCAGAACACCATAGCTGAGGTAAATAATATAAAAAAAGATATAAATGACACCAAAAAAGGAACTCTGTGAACAAAAAGAACAATTTAACAAAGAAATTCAAAACATAAGAAAGATTTAGACGGAAATACGAGAAATAAATAATACCATAAAAGAAGTGAGAAATGAAATAACTGCCATAGAAACAGGACCAACCAGATGGAGGAAAGAATTAGTGATTTTGAAGACCGGAACATGGAAACAGCTCAGAAAGAGGAAGAGAGGGAATATAGAACCAAAAGGATTGAAAGAACTCTGCAAGAAATATCCGTCTCCATGAGACAAAACAACATCAGGATAATAGGAATAGAAGAGGGGGCAGAGAAATCCACAGAGAGCATACTCAAACAAATCGTAGATGAGAACTTTCCAAAGTTATGGAAAGATCTGGAATCCCAAATTCAAGAAGAAAACATGTCCCCCAAATACATGGACCCCAACAGATCTTCTCCAAGACACATGGTACTAAAGATGTCCAAAACTAAAGACAAAGAGACAAATCTCAAGGCAGCCAAGGAAAAAAGAACGATAAACTTTAGAGGAAAACCCATCAGGCTGGCATCAGATTTCTCAGCAGAAACTCTACAAGCCAGGAGAGACTGGAAACCAATATTCAAACATTTAAAAGAGAGAAACTTCTGGCCAAGAATAAATTATCCAGCAAAATTCTCTTTCAGATATAAAGGTGAATAAAGAACTTCTCAGACAAACAGAAGCGGAGGGAATTTGCCAGCACGAGGCCAGCATTCCAAGACATACTGAAGGTGCCTCTTCAGCCTGAAACAAAATATCAGGAAAAATGGAACAAAGTTTGGACAACAAGAAAGACACAAAAACAAACAAACAAACAAACAAACAAACAAACAAAACAAAGAAAGAAATAAGTAATGGCCACAGGAAATCCTCACATATCGATCATCACTCTAAATGTCAATGGACTGAACTCACCAATAAAAAGACACAGAGTAGCAGACTGGATTAAAATACAGAATGCATCCATATGCTGTCTCCAAGAAACACACCTCAGCTGTAAGGACAAACACAGACTCAGAGTTAAAGGATGGAATACAATAATCCAAGCAAATGGTAACCAGAGAAAAGCAGGAGTGGCCATACTGATATCTAATGAAATAAACATCAAGTTAAAAAAGATAGTAAAAGACAAAGATGGTCATTACATAATGATAAAAGGCACAATGCAACAACAAGAAGACTTGGCACTAATCCACATATATGCTCCCAACCAGGATTCACCAAAATATGCAAAAAGAAACTAACAGACTTGAAAGGAGAAACTGATGAGTACACAATCATAGTGGGGGACTTAAACACCCCACTAACAGCCATGGACAGATCATCCAAACAGAAAATAAATAAGGAAATAAAAGCTCTAAATGACACCTTACAGCAATTGGACATCATTGACATTTACAGGATACTTCATCCAGCAAAAAGAGACTACACCTTCTTTTCTAGTGCACATGGAACATTCTCAAGAATAGACCATATGCTGGGACACAAAAGTAGCCTCAGCAAATTCGAGAAGATCAAAATCATACCAAGTATTTTCTCAGACCACAAATCTTTGAAATTGGAGATCAACTGTAAAAGGAAAGCAGAAAAAACAAAATATGCATGGAGATTAAACAACATCTTATTAAAAAAAGGACTGGATAAAAGAACAAATAAAAGATGAGATTAAAAAGTATATAGAAACTAATGACAATGAAAATACAATGTATCCGAATTATTGGGACACAGCGAAGCGATAATAAGAGGGAAATTTATATCATTACAGGCCTATCTTAAGAAACAAGAAAAATCACAAGCAAACATCTTACCATCCCATCTTAAAGAACTCGAAAAAGAAGAGCAGATAAAACCCAAAGTCAGCAGAAGGAAAGAAATAATAAAAATTAAGGTAGAGTTAAACCAATTAGAGAACAGAAAGACAATAGAAGAAATTAATATTACGAAGAGCTTGTTCTTTGAGAAAATCAACAAAATTGACAAACCCCTGGAGAGACTAATTACAGGACGAAAGGAAAGGACACAAATATCCAAAATTAGAAATGAAAATGGAGAAATTACCACTGATACCACAGAAATACAAAGGAGTATAAGAAAATATTATGAAGGACTTTATGCCACAAAATTTAACAACCTAGAAGAAATGGACAAGTTTCTAGAAACTTATAGCCTACCAAGACTGAACCAAGAAGAACTGGATAATCTAAATAGACCAATCAATAGCAATGAGATTGAAATGACTATGCATAATCTCCCAAAAGGCAAAAGCCCTGAACCAGATAATTTCACCAACGAGTTCTACCAAGCATTAAAAGAAGAATTAAGGCCTATCCTCCTCCGACTCTTCCAAAAAATTGAAGAGGAAGCAATACCTCCTAACTCATTCGATGAGGCCAACATTACTCTAATACCAAAACCTGGCAAAGACAACACAAATAAAGAAAACAGATGTGAAATTCCTAAACAAAACATGAGCAAACCGAATACAACAATGCATCAAAAAAATCGTACATCATGATCAAGTGGGATACATCCTGGGAGCACAAGAATGGTTCAACATTCGAAAATCAATCAATGTGATACACCACATAAACAAAATCAAAGATAAAGACCATATGGTCATTTCTTTTTTTTTTTTTAATTCATTTTTATTGTTAGACTTATTGGGGTGACATCTGTTAGCAAGGATTACATAGGTTTCAGGCATACAATTCCACAGTGCATTGTCAACTTGATGCATAATAAGTTCACCACCTAATGTGACCATATGGTCATTTCAATTGATACAGAAAGAGCTTTCGACAAGGTACATCATCCATTTATGATGAAGACACTATATAAAATAGTGATAGAAGGAAAGTATCTCAACATAATAAAGTCCATATATGAGAGACCATCGGCTAACATAATACTGAATGGGGAAAAGCTGAATCCTATTCCCCTAAAATCAGGAACAAGACAGGGATGCCCCCTGTCACAACTGTTATTTAATATAGTACTGGAAGTTCAGGCCACAGCAATCCGGCAAGAGAAAAGAATCAAAGGTATCCAAATTGGGAAAGAAGAGGTCAAATTGTCACTATTTGCGGATGACATGATCCTTTATATAAAAAATTCCAAAGATTGCACCAGGAAATTCTTAGAAACAATTAATGAATATAGTAAAGTTGCAGGATAAAAAATCAATGTACAAAAATCAACAGCATTCCTTTATACAAACAACAAATCCACAGCAAAAGAAATGAGGGAGTCAATTCCTTTTGCTATCACAACAAAAAGAATGAAATACCTGGGAATTAACTTAACAAAGAACGTGACAAACTTATACACAGAGAACTATAAGACACTTTTGAAAGAAATTGAAAGAGACTTTAAGACGTGGAAAAATATCCCCTGTTAATGGATAGGAAGACTAAACATTGTTAAAATGGCCATTCTGCCAAAAGCAATCTACAGATTTAATGCAATACCCATCAAAATCCCACAATCATACTTTCGTGAAATAGATAAAATAATTATTACATTTATATGGCACCATAAAAGACCTGGAATTGCCTAAGCAATATGACATAAAAAGAATCAGGCTGGTGGCATTAAATTTCGTGACTTCTATTTATATTACAAAGCAACAATAGTGAAAACAGCTTGGTACTGGCAGAAGAACAGAAATAGAGACCAATGGAATAGAACTGAAAACGCAGAAATAAACCCACAAATATATGGACAAATAATTTTCAATAAAGGAGCAAAAAACATACAAAGGGGAAAAGACAGCCTCTTTAGTAGGTGGTGCTGGGAAAACTGGAAAAACTTATGCAAAAATATGAACCTGAGGTGTGAACTCTCTCCATGTACAAAAATTAACTCAAAATGGATTTAAGACCTTCATATAAGATCTGCAATAATAAGCTGTATAGATGAAGACATTGGTACTAAACTTATAGACCTAGGACTCAAGGAAGACTTCATGAACCTGTCCTCAAAGACAAGGGAAGTAAAAGCAAAAATAAATGAATGGGACTATGTCAAACTAAAAAGCTTCTGCACAGCTAAAGAAACCATCAACAAGGCAAAGAGACAGCCAACTGAGTGGGAAAAAATATTTGCGAATAACGCATCGGACAAGGGTCTAATATCTAAAATATATAAAGAACTAATAAGAATTAACAACAAAAAAATCAAACAACCCAATTGAAAAGTGGGCAGAAGAACTAAACAGACACTTCTCCCATGAAGAATTACAAATGGCCAGCAGACATATGAAAAAATGGTCATCCTCACTAACTATCAGGGAAATACAAATCAAAACCACAATGAGATACCACCTCACACCTGTGAGAATGGCTATTATCAACAACACAAGGAATAACAAGTGCTTGAGACGATGTGGAGAAAAAGGAACTCTGGTACACTGCTGATGGGAGTGCAAACTGGTACAACCACAGTGGATGGCAGTGTGGTGGTTCCTCAGAAAATTGGCAATGTAGTTACCATTTGACCCAGGAATGCCCCTTCTGGGGATATACCCAAAGAACTTGAAAACCTTTGTCTGCAAAGAGTTATTTACCCCAATGTTCATCACAGCGCTGTTCATAGTGGCCAAAACATGGAAACAACCAAAGTGCCCTGCGACCGATGACTGGATAAAGAAGCTGTGGTACATATACACAATGGAATATTACTCAGCTATAAGAAAAGATGAAATATTGCCATTTTCGACAAAATGGATGAACCTGGAGATCATCATGCTAAGTGAAATAAGCCAGACAGAAAAAACAAAGTGTATGACTTCACTCATATGCGGAATATAAAACTGAAAGCAAAGAAAAAGAGAAATGAACAAAGAACCCATGGACACAATCAATAGTTTAATATTTATTTGGGGACGAGTGGGTTAGGGAGGGGAGAAAGGGGAGGGGGTGGGAGAGGAGGGGTGGAAGCTAAATATAAGGTGATGGAAAGAGAATTCACATTAGGTGGTGAACTTATTATACATCAAGTTGACAATGCACTGTAGAATTGTATGCTTAAAACGTATGTAATCCTTGCTAACAGATGTCACCCCAATAAAAAAAAAAAGAAAAAAATATTAGGTGGAGGCAAAATTTAACAGCCCACCCCCATGTATTTTGATAATCTGTCTTCTGCATCAGAGTGTGTTAGAGTCTTGATTTCCCACCCTTTCTAGACTCCAGGAAAGAGAGCCCAGCTGGGGCAAGACCGATGGCTTCCATCTACTGCTAAAATTGAAGAGTGGAAATTAGTTTTTGTCTTTCACCTTTCCCTGTATTCCTTTAAGCAGGGATTGACATAACTTGCCTACTCCTGTTGAATTGTAGACTAAAAGAAAACTGTACAGGAGACAAAGAAGTCTTTGTGAGTTGTGAGCAGCATTTAAGCCAGAAGCCAGGTCAATTGAAAAAATGGATTTATTAAGGTTACCTATGTACTTGGAATCCAGAGTTCAAGTGTCTTGCAAGGCTGCCCTGTATGTGGTGAACAAGGCACTACTCAGGATGTGGTTTCTGGTTGGCTAGGGGGAAGAAGGAAAGCAACATTGCCTGTGAGGCAGAGGAATCCTAAAGTTGTTGACTCATGACCAAACCATGAAGGTCAGCCACATTGTTCAGCACTTAAGAAGTTACACCTGCTGTTGTTCTTGGGATATGAAATAAACCTGCGCAGACCTAAAGGGGCTCTCTGTCTCCATCAGAGGACAGGGAACTATCAGGTCCCAACTCTTCTATCTGTTATGACTGCAGGTGTGCCTCTGTGTGTTTTTTTAATTCGTCATTGCCTCCCCTCCAGTTCTGTTCTCCCCA
>PVJL010018820.1:0-15131 GCA_004026885.1 Lyroderma lyra | reverse complement strand
GGTTAGGGAGGGGAGAAAGGGGAGGGGGTGGGAGAGGAGGGGGGAAGCTAAATATAAGGTGATGGAAAGAGAAGTCACATTAGGTGGTGAACTTATTATACATCAAGTTGACAATGCACTGTAGAATTGTATGCCTGAAACCTATGTAATCCTTGCTAACAGATGTCACCCCAATAAATCTAACAATAAAAATGAATTTTAAAAAAATGAATGGAATTAAAAAAAAAAAACCTTCATGATCAAAGATAAAATTGCCTATGCTGCTTTGTATGCATATTCCAAGTTCTTATCAAAACAACTTTGTAACATGGCAGAGGCATAAAAGCCAACAAGTGACATTGGGGAATTTTAAAAAATAATCTTAGGGGTGAGGGTTTCACCTAGGTATTGGTAAAGCAGTTACTCAGGAAGTGGAATTATTTAAGTTACTGCAGACAGTATGGCACCACTGCAGGCTTACTTGCACCTGTATAAAGATTTGTTTTCAAGACCCTGCTCAGCATGATACCCTGTGTGACCTTGAGTAAGTCATTCACATTCTCAGGGCCTTTATTTTTTCTTCATCTCTAAGCTCTCATTTAATTCTAACCTCTTTGGATAGATTATGGAACTCAAACAGATATTTCTGTCCATAATAGCATTAATCATAGTTGTCAAAAGGTGAAAACCACCCAAATGTCTATCAACAGATGAATAATGTGCTAAGCAAAATATGCTATTAACATACAATAGAATATTATTCCACATTAAAAAAGGATATTCTGAAACATGCTACAATATGGGTGAACCTTGAAAACATTTTGCTAAGTAAGATAAGCCAGACACGAAAAGACAAATATGTAATTCCACTTACATGAGGTATATAGTCAAATTCATAGACAGAAAGTAAAATGGTGATTTCCAGGGTTTAGGGAAAGATATTGTTTAATGGGTATAGACTTCGAGTTTGAGATGATGAAAAAGTTCTGGAGGTGGATAGCAGTGATGGTTGCACAACAATATGAATGTACTTAACACCACAGAACTTAAAAATAGTTAAAATGGTAAAAATAGTTTAAATGGTGCACTTAAAAATAGTTCAAATGATAAATTTTATGTTATATATATTTTATATTATATAAAAAGTCATTAAAAATGTAAAATGACAAAGATTCCGCAAAATTTTCTTATTATTTTAACAGATAATGGCTGGAAAAAAATGAAAATACATTCTTACATAATATCAACTATTTAATGATGAAGAATCAGAATAAGTTCTAAAACTTTTTGACACAATTACTTGAATAGAAGAATGTTCTTTTCCTGAAAACAAAAATTCATTTCTCTAATTTCTGAAGTAACTTAGCTGTTTTAAAACATGTCTTTCTGCCACATTATTATGTATGCTAAGGGAGAAATAATTTCTTAGGACCATTTAGTGACCTATTTGCTATGTCTAGATACTTTTTTCTGTTGTAAAGATTTTTCTTCTACTTAAACCAAATGTCTCACATTGCAATTTAATATTGATTCTTGTTTTTCAATCTCTAGTGGATTTGTTGTATTCAATATATTAAAGAAGATTCCATTTCCAAAATATTTTTATTGGTATTTTGTTTGTTTTTTGTTTGTTTGGATTTTTTGTTTGTTTGTTTGTTTTTGCAATTTTTATCTTAAGTTTGTGCAAACTTTTGTTTTCTTCACAGGGTGGGAAACAATGACTAGAAGAAAAGCCAAATGAAATTTCTGAGATCAAAGCTTTTCTATCAGAAGCTTTGGCTGGATTACAGTCACAGTGGTTTGGGTAAATCCTAGTTATGTTACCCAAACAATGAGGAACATCTGGTCCCAGTCAACATTCCCACCCTTGTAGGGAGCTGTGTTTACCGCTTTGATTTAATTAAGTTATAGTTTTACCTTTCTGCATCCAATCTGTTTTGAATTCAATTATAGCTTGCCTTCTTGATGTGCTATTTATTTAATAGTATTAAGTGTGAAATTTAAAAAATTATATGTTTAAATGTTTCCTTTTGGAATTCTCAATCACAAAATATATCTAATAGAACCAATTAATCTCGTTGTAAGTAAAATAAGCTATAATGATAAATATAGTACTTCTAGGATATAGTTTCCTTCTGGTCAAATATTTGCATTATTCAGAAACTAAAATAAATATTCAATACAGAACTGGAGTTCAAATTTTCTTCTGCTTTTATCTAATTTCTTATTCCTGCATATAATTACATTATGCTAAAATTTACAAAAATAAAATGCATAATGAAATCAGTATCTTTTATAGAAAACTTTGTATTTTGATTCATGCATGAAATTATAAAACACCTCATAAATATATATTTTAGCAAGGAGATAATTCAGTTAATACATGGGTTATCAGTGTCTGTTTTTCTTAGTGTAAGTCATTTTTTTATTTCCATATAAATTAACTTAAGAAAGTAGAACCCAGTAGCCAAGATTTGTGAAAAATAAGCCCAATGATCCTGACAGAGACAAAATAGCATCCTTGCCTCCTGTCTTCAAATTTATATATTAGGATGTTCCATGGTGTTTAAGAGTTTGTCTGGCCCTTGAGATTTGAACAGAACTTTGCACGTCACAGAGAGTAGAAGTGGTCAGGGCTGGCTACTTCCAACCTGTCACCTTGGATATCAGCTGTACTGCCTGGTTATACATCATTAAGACAAGACACAGTCATTTTAATAACACTTAGAAAACACTTTTTGGCTAAAGGGAGGGTGGGGGGGAATCACAGAATTAACTGAGAATTACTTCTGTTCATCCAGGCACTGAAGGAGGCACTAGGGGTAAAAAAAGGCAAAGTCAAGTCAGGGCACATGCTACTTGCCACTCTCCAGGGACTTCCAAGTCTGTGATTCTGGGCTACAAGACTTGCCCTAAACTCATTACCCCTGGGTGTCTCCTTATCTTATATCCTAGCACTCCCCTAGCTGACTGGGCTCAGTGCTCTTCCTCACAAATGCTAAGTTCACTTTTCTCTCAGGCCATTTGCATTGCTGTTTCCTTGGCTAAAATATTTACCCTCAGATATTATCCTCACTTCACTCCAGTCTCTGCTCAAATACCATCTCTTCACTCAGGTTTTTCTGGCAACAACTGTATACATGTAGAGACTTTTCATTTCAACACAGGTTATCCCTCAGCCTGCTTCATTTATCTCTATAAAACTTATTCCTACTAGATATATCACCCATGTATTTGTTTAATGATATATGTTTGTCTCCCCCACTAGAATATTAGTCTGTGAAGGCAGGGATTTTTATTTTGCTTGATATTGTGTTCCCATGGATTTAGAACAATTCTTAAGGCATAGAAGATAATCAATATTTATTTGGGGGAAGGAAGGAAAGAGGGAAGGAAGGGAAAAAGGAAGGAAGATTTAATTCCTGTGGAGGAGAAAGACATGTCACAAAATAATTTCTACATGGGAGCATTGGCTCCAAGTTCTTCTGGAGATGGGGTCAAAGAATAGACTTCCCAGACAAATGACACTTAAGAGGGATCGTGAAGAAAAAAGGAAAGGGCATTATATTGCAGGAGGGGAAACATGTGCAAAAACATGAAGCTACAATACTGTCAGTTTCAAGCATAGGTAGGAATTTTGGTGACAGTGAAAACAAAGTAGAGTGAAACTATAAATTTTTTCATGTGCCATGTGGTATCAAGTGAAGAAATTAAAACTCATAGCAAAAGGAGGGCAAGATGGCGACTGGAGAGGAGGTCCTTAAAGCTTCCCCCACAAAACACAATTGAACAGTCATCCAGGAGCCAAGAAAGAGGACCCTGAGTGATACAACAGCAGCTGAGAAATCCATGCATCGTAAGTAAACACCTGAATGTTGGAGAGAAGCAGGTGAGTGAGAGAGAGGGGAGGGAGCAGAAACGGATCTCAACAGGACCCAATCACTGCTGACTATGCAGGAGCAGCACAGTGCATGAGAGGGGGGAGGCCAAGAGGCGACAAGAATAAAAGCCAGCAAAGGGGCAGAACAGTGGGAGACTGTGAGGGAGCTGGGCCTTGGAGCGGTGTGTTGGGGACAAAGCTTGGGAGTCAGCCTCTGGAAATTTTGAGTGGCAGGAGGGCTGAGTGAAAACTGAATGGACACAGGCCAAGGTGGGTCCCCAGAGACAGCACTTCAGCTCCCAGCACCCTTGTGACCCAGAGTGCAGGCACGCACTGCTCCTGCACGGGCTGCAGTTCCTGTTACCAGCCTGCTGTGGAGGCAAGTTGGCTGCCTTAATACTCCCTGAGGTCAGGCCCACAGCTTTGGACTTGTGGTGTGCGCACCTGCATGTGCGCCCCTGGGGCCTATAAGCAGGGCAAGCCTGCAGACTCCACCCAAATGGCTGATTGCTGGAGCAGGCCTGGGAAGAAAGGTGGATTTGATAGCATTTGCCCCAGCCAACAAGAGCAGCCTCAGCCCACACCACCCAGCTTCCCCAGCATAGGGCAGGAGTTGCAGCTGCCCCAGCATGCTTTTTGTTGGACTCGCCCTTCTCCTACAGCTTCCCCAACTAACTAACTAACTGCAGGAAGTGGAGGGACCCCAGATAGTTGCGCACCACCTCCAAACATGGCAGGAGGCCAGAAATAATAAATAAACAACCCCCCTCTCTCCCAAAACTTGGCCCTCAGAGCCACCTAGTGTCTGCCCTACAGCAAGACACGAAAAAAAGTACTAATCAGGGCTCCTGGGCTCTGCAGAGCATAAAGCCCTCATGTCAAAGAGGAAGAACACAGCACACAAGATGAATTCCTTAAAAACAAAAACTGCTCAGAAAGAACATGAAATTTATCCAGAAGACAGCTTCTTAGACCTAGAAATTTATGAACAAAGGGACAGAATATTTAAAGAAGTCATTCTAATGGCTCTGAGAGAAATGAAAACATACTGGCAGAACACCATGGATGAGATAAGAGACATAAAAAAGGAAATTCATGAACAAAAGGAACAATTTAACAAAGAAATTTAAAATATAAGGAAGATCAAGATGGAAATGCGAGACAAATAATACAAAAAAAGAAGTGAGAAATGAAATAACTGTCAAAGGAAACAAGGCCAACCAAATGGAGGAGAGAATTAGTAATATCAAAGATCAGAACATGGAAACACCTCAGAAAGAGGAAGAAAGGGAATATAGAACCAAAAGGATTGAAAGAACTCTGCAAAAGCTATCTGACTCTATGAGACAAAACAACACTAGGATAAGAGGATTAGAAGAAGGGACAGAGCATTCTACAGAAAGCATACTCAAACAAATAGTAAATGAGAACTTTTCAAACCTATGGAAAAATCTGGAACCCTAAGTTCAAGAAGAAAAGAGGTCCCTAGATACCTGGATTCTAGCAGATCTTCCCCAAGACACATGGTACTAAAGATGTCCAAAACTAAAGACAAAGAGACAATTCTCAAGGCAGCCAGGGAAAAAGAACTACAACCTTTAGAGGAAAACCTATCAGGTTGGCATCAGATTTCTCAGCAGAAACTCTACAAGCCAGAAGGGAGTGGAATCCAATATTCAAAACTTTAAAGGATAGAAAATTTCAGTCAAGAATAAATAATCCAGCAACATTATCTTTCAGATATGAAGGTGGAATAAAGACCTTCTCAGACACACAGAAGCTGAGGAAATTTGCCAGCACAAGGCTAGCACTTCAAGAAATACTGAAGGAGGCTCTTTGACCTTAAACAAAACATCAGGAAAAATGGAATAAAGTTGGGGCAACAAAAAAGAAACAAAAACAAACAAACAAATAAGTAATGGCCACAGTTAATCCTCACATATCAATCATCACTCTAAATGTTAATGGACTGAACTCACCAATAAAAAGACACAGAGTAGTAGACTGGATTAAAAAGAAAAAACCAAACCCATCCATGTACTGTCTCCAAGAGACACACCTCAGCCATAAGGACAAACACAGACTCAGAGTGAAAGGAGGGAAACAATACTCCAAGCAAATGGTAACCAGAGAAAAGCAGGGATTGCCATACTGATATCTGATTAAATAAACTTCAGGTTAAATAAGATAGTAAAAGACAAAGATGGACATTACATAATGATAAAAGGCACAATAGAACAACAAGAACATGTGACACTAATTAATAAATATGTCCCCAACCAGTAAGCACCATAATATACAAGGAAACTACTAACAGATTTGAAAGGAGAGACTGATAAATGCACAATCATTGTGGGATACATAAATACCCTGCTAACAGCCATGGACAGATCATCCAAACAGAAAATAAATAAGAAAATATCAGCTCTTAATGACACATTATAGCAATTGGACATAATTGACATTTACAGAACACTTCATCCAGCAAAAAGAGACTATACCTTCTTTTCTAGTGCACATGGAACATTCTCAAGGATAGACCACAGGCTGGGACATAAAAGTTACCAAATTCAGCAAATTCAGGAAGATTGAAATCATACCAAGTCTACTCTCAGACCACAAAGCTTTGAAATTGGAGATCAACTGTAAAAGGAAAGCAGAAAAAATCACATATACATGGAGATTAAACAACATCTTATTTAAAAAGGACTGGATTAAAGAACAAATAAAAGATGAGATTAAAAAATATATAGAAACTGACAATGAAAATACAACATTGTCACATCCCACACCACACAAGCAGTGGGAAAATGGGAAGGGTGTCACAAAGTGGTGAAACACAGTAGCCAAAACTAATTTTCAAGTGTGGCCAAGGGGGTCCAGCCTCATGGACTGAAAAAGAGCCTCAAATTGAGCCAACGCGTAACTTTTGTTGTTGAGCATACAAGGAAGTAAAAGTTGTTATTCCATCATCTGTGTATAACGTTGCCTAGGGGACTGCCTTTTATCCAAAAGTCCCTATTGTGTTTCAACATGCATTGTATCTCTATAAGAACATATAGCCCCACGGACTCAGTGTACCAAAATCACCCCAAGGGGTTGACTCAGTACCTAAATTATTCCTGTTGGCACATGACCGATATTGTTCTCTTAGGTCACCAAGGGAAAAGTGTAGGACAGAAGGCACGCAGGGGCTTGATGATTAACCTCAGAAAGTGTGAGGGGCTGTGCCTCACCTCTGTTGAGCCCAAGCTCTCTCCTGATGGCCCTTATGCAACCGTGCCTGTCTTAGGTTGTTCTTCCCTTGAGGAATCTTATCCATCATTGACTAACCAGCCATCCTCCGGGACCATATAGGGTGATGTGAGGTATTCTATGCCCCCGTGGCCTCCACACTTAGCTCCTGCCTTAGGATGTCATTGGGAATGCATAGGGGGACAAATGATTTGGCAGTTGTAAGGCAACACAACATATTAGAATGATTGAGAAACAGTGAAAGCAGTAATAAGAGTGAAATTTATATCACTACAGGCCTATCTTAAGAAACAAGAAAAATAACAAGTGAACACCTTAGCATCCCATGTTAAAGAACTAGAAAAAGAAGAGCAGACAAAACACAAAGTGAGCAGAAAGAAAGAAATAATAAAAATTAAAGCAGAGCTAAACCAATTAGAGAACAGAAGGACAATACAAAAAATTAATATTATGAAGAGCTGGTTCTGGTTCTTTGAGAAAGTCAACAAAATTGACAAATCCCTGGCCAGACTAATCAAAGGACAAAAGAAAAAAACACAAATATCCAAAATTAGAAACAAAAGGGGAGAAATTACCACCAATACCACAGAAATCCAACGGATTATAAGAAAATATTATGAAGGACTTTATGACACTAAATTTAACATCCTAGTAGAAATGGACAAGTTTCTACAAACTTACAGCTTACCTAGACTGAATGGAGAAGAACTGGATAATCTAAATAAACCAATCAATAGCAAAGAAATTGAAATGACTATCCATAATCTCCCTAAAGGCAAAAGCTGGGGACCAGATGGTCTCACCAATGAGTTCTATCAAACATTCAAAGAAGAATTAATGCCTAACCTCCTGAGACTCTTCCAGAAAATTGAAGAGGAATCAATACTTCCTAACTCATTCTATGAGGCCAACATTACCCTAATACCAAAGCCTGGCAAAGACAACACAAAAAAAGAAAACTATAGACCAATAGCCATGATGAACACAGATGCAAAATCCTAAACTAATTATCAGCAAATAGAATACAATAATGCATCAAAAAAATCATACATCATGATTAAGTGGAATTCATCCTGGGAGCACAAGGATGGTTCAACATATGAAAATCAATCAACGTGATACACCACATAAACAAAATAAAAGATAAAGATCATATGGTCATTGGAGTTCCCTGGTGGTGTAGTGGCTTAAGGCTTCAGCTCTGGCGATGTTAACGCTGTGGCCTGGGTTCGATTCCCAGCCAGGGAACTACCCACAAACTAAAAAAAAAAAAAAAAAGTAAAAAAAAAGAAAAGATCATATGGTCATATCAATTGATGCAGAAAAAGCTTTTGACAAGATACAACATGCATTTATGATAAAAACACTAAATAAAATAGGTACAGAAGTCAAGTATCTCAACATAATAAAGGCCATATATGAAAACCCTTGGCTAACATCATACTGAATCGTGAAAAGCTGAAACCTATTCCCCTAAAATCAGGAACAAGACAGGGATGTCCCCTGTCACCACTGCTATTTAATATAGTACTGGAATTTCTAGCCACAGCAATCAGGCAAGAGAAAGAAATAAAAGGTACCCAAATTGGGAAAGAAGAGGTCAAATTGTCACTATTTGCAGATGATGTGATCCTTTATATAAAAAATTCTGAAGATTCCACCAGGAAACTATTAGAAACAATAAATGAATACAGTAAAGTCATAGGATACAAAAATCAATGTACAAAAATCAACAGCATTCCTATATACAAACAATGAATCCTCAGAAAAAGAAATGAGGGAGTCAATTCCTTTTGTTATCACAACAAAAAAAGTGAAAGACCTGGGAATTAACTTAAGAAAGAACGTGACAAAATTACACACAAAAAACTATAAGACACTTTTGAAAAAAATTGAAACAGACATTAGGAGATGGAAAAACATCCCCTGTTCATGGATAGGAAGACTTAACATTCTTAAAACGGCCATTCCACCCAAAGTAATCTACAGATTTAATAAAATACCCATCAAAATCTCACAATCATCATTTCATGAAATAGATAAAAGAATTATCAGATTTATATGAAACCATAAAGACCTCAAATAGTCAAAGCAATACTACATTAAAAGAATAAGGCTGGTAGCATTACACTCCCTGACTTCAATTTATATTACAAAGCAGCAATAGTCAAAACAGCTTGGTATTGGCAGAAAAACAGAAATATAGGCCAATGGAACAGAACTGAAAACCCAGAAATAAACCCACAAATTTGTGGACAAATAATTTTTGATAAAGGAGGAAAAAACATACAATGGGAAAAAGATAGCTTCTTTAGGAGGTGGTGCTGGAAAAACTGGAAAAACATAAGCAAAGAATGAATCTGAGCTGTGAGCTCTCTCCATATACAAAAATGAACTCAAAATGGATTCAAGACCTTCATAGAAGACCTGCAACAATAAACTGTATAGAAGAAAACATTGGTACTAAGCTTATAGACCTAGGAATCAAGGAAGACTTCATGACCTCTAAGGCAAGGGAAGTAAAAGCAAAAATAAATAAATGGGACTATATCAAACTAAAAAGCTTCTGCACAAGCAAAAGAAACCATCAACAAGGCAAAGAGACAGCCAACTGAATGGGAGAAAATATTTGCAAATAACGCATCAGACAAGGGTCTAATATCTAAAATATATAAAGAACTAATAAGACTTAACAACAAAAAACAAAGAAACCAATTAAAAAATGGGCAGAAGAACTAAATAGATGCTTCTCCCATGAAGAAATACATATGGCCTGCAGACATATGAAAAAAATGCTCATTTTCATTAGTTATCAGGGAAATGCAAATCAAAACCACAATGAGATACCACCTCACACCTGTTAGAATGGCTCTGACCAACAAGACAAGGAATAACAGGTGCTGGAGAGGATGTGGAGAAAAAGAAGCCTTGCACACTGTTGGTGGGAATAAAAATTGGTACAACCACTGTGGAAGACAGTGTGAAGTTTCCCCAGAAAATTGGGAATGGAGTTACCATATGACCCAGCAATCCTCCTTCTGAGGCTCTACCCAAAAATCTTAAAAATTTTTGTCCACAAAGACTTAGGTAATCTACTGTTCATGGCAGTGCCATTCACAGTGGCCAAAACATGGAAACAACCCAAGTGCCCTCTGACAGAGGACTGGATAAAGAAGCTATGGTACATATATACAATGGAATATTACTCAGCTATGAGAAACGATGAAATACTGCCATTTGCAACAAAATGAATCGACTTGGAGATCATTATGCTTAGCCAAATACGCCAGACAGAAAAAACCACAAACTGTATGACTTCACTCATATGCAGAATATAAAACTGAAACCAACAAAGAAAAGAAGAAAAGAACAAACAAAAAAAATAACCCATGGACACAATCAATAGTTTAATGTTTATTTGGGGATGAGTGGGTTAGGGAGGGGAGAAAGGGGAGGGGGTGGGAGAGGAGGGAGGGGAAGCTAAATATATGGTGATGGAAAGAGAAGTCATATTAGGTGGTAAACTTATTATACGACATGTTTACAATACATTGTAGAATTGTGTGCCTGAAATGTATATAATCCTTGCTAACAGATGTCATCCCAATAAGTCTGACAATAACAATTAAAAAAAAAAAAGCTCATAGCATTAGACGCCTCACAGGAAGTTGTGCTCCTGGTGCACCGAAGCTGGGTAATTTGAGGAGCAGTAACAGACTATTTACAAAGGTGAATCAATGTTTAAAGACACCACAGAAAAGTAATGGCACTCTTCCAAGGACCTTTTGTTGGACCGAGGCCAGAAGCACAGGCAGCTGGGAAAAAGTATCCTTAGATCTCACCTCCTCCAGCGTTTTATCATATCCACTGCCTCTCATTAGCTGAATCTAAATGGAAGTCTAAGATGAGGAATTTCTGCTGATATGGTACATGGTCTTCCTGTGGCACTGAGCAGGACAGAGAGAAATTTCTGAGGGACAATGAGAAGATATGCACTGGAAAATAACTCTTTTTAGTGGGAAAAATTTGTAACTTCAATGAACACCTTAAGGATGGTGAGACCCCCAATGTCATACCCAGGCAACCAAAAAAATGGTTATCATTAAATACCTACATATGCAGCAATAAAAGAAGTCTTGTTTTCCACCAGAAATGATGAGGGCCGAATGTGAGGGGAGAGAATTAAAGAGTGGAGGAGAAAACTAGTGTCTACTGTACACAGTATAGCTTCTCCCCAAGGACCACATACCTTCAACAATTCTGAATATTCCTGATTAGACCCATGGTTTGCATGAATAGATTATCATTATTATTTGTGTGTGTTTATAATCTCATAAAGGAACTGTGTTTCACATATGGGACAACTTGGTGTTATCTTGAGATAGCTCTTGTACAAACAGAAGTGTAGAAGCAGGACAGGCCATGAAATTTCCATTTATCTTTCAAAGATATTAAATTAATTTTCCATATGCTATGGCATTGTCAGGGATTGCTCAATTTTACCTAGATCTTTTGGTTCCAAAGAATTACGAGTTAATTTTTTTCTCCAAGCAATGGTCAAAATATGGAGGAATTTATATGAGGGGTTGTCATGGCGCCCGTATGGAAGGTTGGTAGAATGAACAGAATGAGGGTAGAGAGTTCACTTAAGAGGTTGTGGGAAATACTTAGCAAAAAAGATGTCATCACTTATGGCAAGGCTGGGGAATCAGCTCTGAGATCTTCTTCAGTATTTATTATTCTACACTTAGGTCATGAATATCATCCTCAATATACAGTAGACTCTCTGTTAACCAGAACTCAATTGGAGTTCCCTGGTGGTGTAGTGGCTTAAGGCTTTGGTGCTGATTCTGTTAGCGCTGTGGCCTGGGTTCGATTCCCAGCCAGGGAACTACCCACATACTACAAAAAAAAATAAAATAAAATAAAATAAAAATAAAATAAAAAAATAATAAAACAGAACTCAAGCAACCAGTGAAATTTTTTTGCCAGTTGCTTGAGATTTTGCTAGTTGCTTGAAGTCTAGTTAACAGAGTCTACTTATATTTACCAATCCTCATGGGTGCCAGTTAACTGAGAGTCTACTGTAATCACTCATAGCCCATATAAGTTCATATATTCTTAGTTCTTAAACTGTTTCATTTAACATCTGTCCTTTGTTCAACTGTCGCTAATCACTTTCTCTGTACAGTTTCTGAGGATTTTTTCTCTCTCTTTCAGTTTATTTTAAATAAGTGTAATAACTTCCCTTTTCTCTTCCATGCAATGGGACACTGTGGTTCTTCTAGAGCACCTTTTATACACACTTGTTACCATCTGTTATTTTCATGAATTAATCATTCTAACTAGGGAATAATTGTTCACCTTACTAGTACAAAGGAAAATATAAAGGCTATGTTATGCTATATAGGAAGACACAAAAATAATTGGCTTCTTTCTTTCTTTCCTTTTTTTTTTTTTTTTTTTTTTTTTTTTTTTTTTTTTTTTTTTTTTTTTTTTTTTTTGGCTAACTGATACTCCTTTTCTTTATTAAAAAAATACTTCAAGAAAACAAATGCTGACTTTTCATTCAAACAATGTTCCTGTTCCTTCTTATTTTCAACTAAGACTTAAGTAGAATGCTGGACTACAACATGGTAAATTAAAGCATTTTGCAAAGGCTGGAGCTTTCATAATGCCATCAACATAACCAAAACTCATTGTATATAACCACACACTGTGCCACAGGTTTATTGAAAAAGGCATGACACAAAAGGAATGTAAAATTTTAAAGGGCCATTGTCCTTGGTAGAAAAAACAGCTTCCTAGAATTCAACAGTCCTATTTCCTGTTAATTTTCATCTTTGGAAAAACCATAATTTCTATAAAATGTGACATTTATTTATGGCATTATTTTTTAATTGTCTAACATAAGCTATTTTGTAATAACTACATAAGGACAAAGTTATAAATTGAGCCTCTGATAAAATTCACCTACAAACACTCCCACACTTATCAACTGAAAAAAAGAAGAGAAACCCACAGTTTCATACACTTTAATATACCCCATGGCTAAAACAGTACTTAATGTTTATAGCAAGATCCATTATGAACTTTTTCCTTATTTTAGATATAACTAGTTAAAACATGACTGGGCTTTCTTTTGCAGTGCACTGCAAAAGCACTAAAAAAATCCCAATATATAAAATTTTACTCATTGCATAGATATCATGCTCACACCCAGACAAGTGATGTTTGTTTGTTGGTTGGTTTGTTTTGGAATACATGAACCTAGGATGTATGGACCACTTGATTTCTTCTCAGAAGTTAACAAAACAGAAAAATATCATGGAATCTAACGTGATACAAAGGACTAGATCTGAAACATTAAATAAAGGAAACTGCTCCTATTCAAAGAACATGCATTTTTCAGGTAAGAATCTAGCATAGCTGTCACTTTATTCTCATCCCATCTAAAAGCACAAAGAATGCTTCCATTTCAGTTATAATATAATAATGAATAAATCATGAAAGAGGGGATGAAAATTGTACTTGGCCTTTGGTGAGGAACTTTGTAAGAATTAGCAAATGTCCTTTGAACATTTTTTAAAATTTACCCTTTTTGAAGACAGACATAGAACATGTGTTCAACCAAATACGGTATTAAAAACAGAATAGTCTTAATGTAAAAATAAAATAAAATAAAAGTACAAAGAATGAAAATCCCCAGACAATTTATTCAATTAAATTATATTTTAAAAGTAATGAGTTTGATTGAAATTTAATAAGAGATTCATTTTCATCAAAGTGTGATCCTCAAACCATGTGTGTCAGAAATATCTGAGGTGTGCATCAATAATTCCATTACCTAAATGTGCCAGGCAACATTTAAACCCTGTAACTTGGGCTCCTCTGCCATGTGACAATGTTTCCTTCACCTCTGCAAATCTGGCCTTGAGAAACTGCTATAAGAAGCATGCAGTGCTCCTACTCTGGTCTCATGAGATAAATTCCAAAACGAGGAGAGAACAAAAGCATGAAATCTTCTTTGATTTTTACATCTTTCTCTAGAGCTTCTGTATGCTTGGAGCTTTGTTATATTTTTTATTACATAACAGATATAGATCTCCCTTCAATTGTTCTCAAATAAGAACACAAGAACTGCACTTTAATGTTATTAATAGTAATAAAAGGTGGCAGGTCCCCTTGCCAGGGCCCAGGCAGCCTCTATAAAGGTTGACCATGGATTTACTTAACTAGCCAATATATGGCACTCATTATGTACTGAGCAATGTTTTGAGGGTGTTACAAGTAGTGTTGACTTAGCAAACTTTTAGATAAGGCAGTTACTGTTATTATCCCCATGATAAATTATAAATGAAAATTTTTCTGATCACCTCTCCTGAGAGCATTGGGTCTCAAGTTCTCAAAACTTTGAAACACATCACCAAAAATCAAAACACAACAAGTAAAATAACTTTGTGTAAATAGATGATTTTGAAATTGGTGCCAAAAATATTTTATTACTTCTAAGTACTATTTTGGGTGCAAAATAATAGTATTGAAAAACTCTTCTTCCAGGAACTCTGATATAAATTTAGAATATAACAAAGGAAAATGAGTCTCTCTTCACATTTGGATAAGAGACCTCTAAATGTCTTGGAGCAGCCTGAGACCTCAATATTCCAAATGGGGTGGGAGTAGGGGTAAAGTCTGAAATACTCAAGTGGAGGCTCTCACCTCCTCTGTACCACCTGAACAAGCCAGGACTCAGGGCTGCCATTTGGCTGCTCTGTATACCCAATGCCAAGCAAAAATCAGGGAGTATATAAGTTAATTTTTAATAAAAGAGAAATCTTTTTCAACGTGGCATCTGCAGAAACTACATTTCACCTTTATAATGGTAAGATTTAATCATGTTGCTGAATGTTTCTTTATTTTTTTAATTCATTTTTATTGTTAGATTTATTGGGGTGACATCTGTTAGCAAGGATTACATAGGTTTCAGGCATACAATTCTACAGTGCATTGTCAACTT